>VZTE01000960.1:774719-849345 GCA_013397775.1 Eulacestoma nigropectus | reverse complement strand
TTTTTTTTTTTTTTTTTAGGACACATCTTAATTAAACCTTTAATGCAAAAGTTCAGTAAGTTTCAAGACATGAAAAAAGCTACTGGGGAGGAGCTACTGTAGGTTTGTTTTTAAATTAAAATGAAGTTAATTGGCAGAGCAGAGCTACTATGGGGTCATTGTGAAATGATGAGGTTTACTATATAAAAAAAGATTTGAAGTTCTTGCTCTGACTTAAAAAGCAGACTAAATGAGGGATAAAAAACCCTACAGTAAGATCTCTCAATAAGATTATCTAAAGGATAAATGAGCACATGAGAGCTACAACCTACTGAGAGAAACTACATTGAATACACAAAAGCAAACCCCTTTTGAAGTGTAGGTAGGAAAAATAAGAAGAGACCATTCTAACTGTATGAGTAGTTTTTTGTAATGATCTGAAAATGGAAAAAGAATCATTATAAAAATGGAAATAAAAGAGGATAATTAATGATAAGCATAATGGAGAACTCACATGCCCCATATGGATAAAAATCAAAAGACTCGGGTGCAAAACGTTTTTCAATTAGCTAGAGACAAAAGACAATGAGGAGAAAGTCCATAAATAGCAGTCATGCAGTCATGGGAAGACAAAAGAAAGGAAGAGACCACTATTTAATTGGACAAGAGACATAAATATGGATGATACACAGAGATGACTAGTGTTCCACACTACCTCAGGTTTCATACATGGAAGAATTAATTACAGGCAGATACCAAGAAAAAAGCATTTTAAACAGTAGTCCAGGAAAAGAAAAGAAGCTGAAGAATATGTAGAACAGGTGAACATATAAAGCTTCAGAGAGTGAATTACTCTAGAGAACTTCTCTAACTTGCCAAGGCAGTCTCAACAGAGAGATCCCCTACAAGTATACAAGAAGGAAGTAGCAGATAACAAACACACCTCCTCTATCTACTGGGATAAGAAAAGGCTGAGGAAATAGAAACATATTAATCTAGTTTTGAAAGTCAAAATAATGCAAAATATCAAAAAAAAGAAAGCTATAAAAAGAACATAAGACAATATATAAGCAGACAATAAGAGTTTGCCAAGCATAGTAAAGCCAATGTAATTGCCTGCCACCAGCAAATATAAGAATTACTTTAATATAGTTAGTGATACTGCTGCAAATTTAATAAATTATCTTGTTAATGATAATCTGAATGCAATTACTACTACAGAGAACCAGGATTTTGGTGAAAAAACATCACAACCATTCCTGCCATTATCAATTGTCAGTCATCAATTCTGAAGTCACCAAACTTGGAGAACATCTTCAGTGCTGGCCCAAATCTGGGACTACAATGTATTTGCAACAATAATTTACACAACTGCAGTGGAACTGCATTCATATCACTCTAGGGCTAAAAAGCATTTTGCCAGACAGCATCGTAATTCAAAATAATTTTGACAAAGTTCAGTGTGTTCAAAATTGAGAGGATAAAATTCAACACAGACCAGGCAAAGTACCGATATTAGAAAGGAGAGATCGTGCACTAATACAAAAAGTGACTGTACAATCAGGGAAGAACTGGCTGATAGGAAACTAGGTGTTAACAGTGATCACATAGCAATCAGCAAGACCAATGGCATTTCAGAAAAAGGGCATACTTCTTTCTGGGTTATGCTAGTAGGACATGCCTTGTGACAGGGTGTCAATCATTTAACTTCCTGAGCTGGTAGAGCCCTCCAGAGGTTATTATACTTTCAAAAGCAGTTCCCTTTCAGAAAGCCATAAACTAGAGAAAGAAAAAAAAAAAAAAACCAATAACCAAACCCAGCACATTCTAAGTGTTTTAACCAGGATGCAAGATTGAGAGTTGTCTTACTACCAATGCACTCATATTATATGGCATGGTATTTCATGGCAACTTATATTATAGGTATATAACTTATAGGCAACTGCACCATGGCATATTCTGTAAAAAATATCTGTAACCAGCACATAGATTTTCACAGCAACTGCCTTAATACAATACATTCTCTTTTCTTTCTGATAGCCCATTAGGGTAATGACCTCAAATTGAAAAAAAGATGCCCTAGGAGAAAAACGTAGCACCACTGAAACAAGGATCAAATTTGGCAAACAAACTAGAAAGCACATTACAATTTATTGTATCATTCTGTTTATCCTTTGAATGGTTATCAACACTTATAGTTACTGGAGACACTAAGCAGGGCATGCGTATTGTAGGGGCTTTTCATCCATCCAGGCCTCCTGGAGCTCTCAAAAAAAAGGTTTATTCTAAATGTTCATACGCTTCCTCTACTTTCTATAGTAAAACAAACATCACGCTTCCTCATCAGAACAAAATGTAAAAATATTAATGATCACTATTGACTAAATGATAAAATATTAAGGTCTAAACTGAGGTATTTGCAAAGGTGATGGACTTCCCTGTTATAACAGGAGTAAAAGTTGGATCTTAGCAATGACACGAGCTGTGGTCAACAGCAGCTGTACAGAGTTTTGTTAGAGTAACTGCTCAGAATCTGGTCAGTACGGTCAGTGTAAAGTCTACACTCCTTGTCCTTGGGAGGAAAAGCGCAGAACAATAATAGGTATATTGAAAGAACAGACTCAGTGTAACAGTGAGGCCCCAGAGAATGAAGCACATGCTGCAAATGCTCTGTTCCTGGCCACTAAAGGACTGCAACTTGGAGAGCTCAGCAGAATTGCTTTTATAGCACAATAAAGAAAATAAAAAACACACACCAAACACATAAATCTGGATACATATAATGAAAATTCAAAGGAGAAAACAAGAAAGAATGTAACATCACAGCCCCTACAAGAACGAGCATGAAGGAAAAGAAGGGAGAGCATTGCTCCAGCAGCGTCTCCCCTGGTTAAGGATGCTGCACCTGATTAATGTCCCACACTCTTTCAGCAGAGGAAAAAAACTGCTATTTGGTTTGATGTTCATCATATTTTGCTTCTGCAATTTCAAAATCATATATGAAGTGTTATCTGTTACTATATACTTACAATGGCAGTTTTAAAGAGTGGCATGTGCATGTGTGTTTTATTTAGCAACACTCTCCTACGCAGTAGCATGATCGATACTGCAGTACCAAACCAGAATAAACCCTGATGCAACAGTAGATCATATTTAGACCTGAGCAACTTTAGCATAGATATGTTAAAATACAAAATGATTTTAAAAAAAATTCCTCTACAGCATAATTAGTGCTGATAACAGGCATTCAGTTATCCTGCCATCCTTCCTACAAGTTTAGAAGTTGCAAGATGCCCATTCAGTTCCACATATGATGTACTAAAATGGTCACATGCAGCAACGGCAGAACGAGCCTCCATGGGTTGATGTCATCAAATGTCAAGAAACTTTCACTCAAAGCAGCAAGAGTCAAGAGGATACAGTTCTACAGGGTGACAGATTCTCTTTCAGATTGCATTGGGACTAAATTTGTTTGCTACAAAAAACTATAAGCTATTTGATAAAGAAAAGTTAAGTTCATAGACTGGTACAAATTTTCCAAATTATCAGTCCTCTTTTACTTGAATGATTGAGCAAAAATAAAATGCTATTTATTTTCTCTAGGCTGCATATCACATCTGGAGTTTTCTCTGTAAGGTTTAGTCTGTAAGTATGCACCCACACAGGAGAGAATGGAAGAACCCTGCAATTAGAGCCCTACGCAAACCACTCAAATTTTAGGCCTGAGTGTAGACTATTTACCTAGCTGTATCTCCTTTGAAACAGGCGAGCAGAGGGAACCTAGGGATGAATGGGGGCAAGATTGAAGTCTTTTTCCAGCCTTGTTGTCTAGAACAACTATCTGCGCCACTGCAGAGAGATACTAATTTCCAGAAGTAAATTGCTATTCCCCCTAGCAAGGAAGAAGCAGAAGAGAAAATGTGATTCAGAGGAAAATCTGAGTCACCATACTTCCCCAGGCTGGCATTACAATGATGCAGTTCACAAACCACCTCTTGCTGAAGGCTATGCCAATAGGCACAATCTCACCCTAAATAAAGAACAGGACAGTTGTATCAGCAACTTACAGTTTCCAAAAGTAAGCTTTATATGCTGATGTTTAAGGCTTAGGGGAAGATCAAGAATCTAGGAAGCTATGAGACAGAGCACTTGCTATGTTCTCATACTAAAATATCTGTGTCACATTCCTAATGTCTTTTCATAGCACAGAAAGTCCCCTCTGTAGAATAAAAACCCAGATGGATCATTTTATAATGATTAGGCATCACTGTTTAAATGTAGACACCATGAATCACTCTGCAACAGCTGCCAGCAATTTGCCTTGGATATAAAAGCAATCATCTACCAAGTTGAAAGAGCTACTTTATGGGAAAGGGATGGGAAGCATGTGTTCAATAAAAACAGAAAGACACAAAAATCCAGAAAAGCAAAATGATTTCATTTTGGCTAAGTATTCTGTAGTAGTTATTGCCTATCATTATTTAGATGGCTCTGGAGTCATGTGGTCCAACCACAGGGCCAGTGCTAAATATTGATATTTGTCATCTAAATGTGATTAGAATCACTGACGTATCCATGCATTTTACTATCAGAAATAAAAGAAAGGTACATTAGTATTAACTACTCAGGAACAAGATTGGTTTGGCTTTTAACAGTAAACACTCTACAATTAAAAAGAGGTTTATTTCGTTTTGAGCGTAGATTTGTATGTGTAAAGAATTTTCCTGCTATATATGAGAAAATAAGAGTGGTCTTACTTTACCAGATTTTCTGTTAGAAAAATGGAATAAGCATACAGGAGGAAATAAAACTGGTATACAAAAACTGAAAAATCCTACTGTTTACATTGGTAACCATTATATTAGCAGTATTGTAAAACTATTATGGAAAGATTCAGATATTTCCCTTAAGAGCCCTTTTTGTGCACATGCTTAAAACTGCTGCCATTTTGAGTTTCTAAAACAGTGCCTCATAACCCACATTCCCTTCAAAGGCTCAGAAGCAGAAATACACATGCCGTGGAAGACATGACCAGAATCTATCTAAGACAGTAAAATCCTTTAACTCAGCAATGCAATCTCAGCATCGATGGCAACTGCCACTGATAGCACAAGCTTGACAGGTAAGAAGTAAGGGAACTATTTTTATCATTTCTATACCAGCCTAGGGTTGCCTTTATCCAAGAAGCAGGAAAACAGGTCTCTATCAAAGTCTTCTTCAACAGAAGATACTTTGTTGCCACACCTCTCCTTTCCCACTAATGTGATCCAGTTATTAGTTTAGAGCAAAGGCTGGAGTATAAAGAATTTAAAAAGTCACAGGGGTATATATCTAAAACTAAGGAGGAAATATAATTCTGCATCTCTGTTAGCTGGACATTCAGCTGGGAATTTGGGGAATAGAAATATATCATTTTCTGTCCCCGTAGTGCCTTGTTTATGTATATTATCCTCTGATGAAAATGTGAACACTGCTGTGAGATTTGGATACTTCATCTTACCACAGTTCATTAACAGAAAAAAGGAGGGACGATATCACAGGAGTCCATTGTCCAAGACCATACATATAGTCTGAGCACTTGTTACTTGCATCAGTCACTGTAGAAACAGTGGTACTTGCTAAGCTATTTCACTGATCTCTGAAATATCCCAGTGTATTCCTAAAGTCATAACATGAAACATCAAGCTTACCTTTGTTTAAGAAAATAGTAACTGTCTGAAAGTATTTACCTTCTAATAGGGCCCACCTATAGCATATAACTGTGCTAAGGCTGGGTTTATCTGACTTTTGATGATGAGAAACCACATCCATTTTTAAAACCCTACTGTGATAATTTAGGCTCAAAATATCTGGCCCCATTATGAATATGACATTTTTCAATAGCTATATATTTTTGTGGACATTTTTATTATCTGTGGATTTGACGTTTAATGTAAAAATGAAAAAAAGGAGAAGAGCAATGTATTCTGCAAGACTAATGGACAGCTAAACATAATTCATTAGGTGAGACGGGCAGTGTACAGAATGAGAAGTTAAATCATGCAGCAATGACCTTGGACTGAGCAGCTTTTCTGAGCTAATGTACTGAATTTTGAATTTACTTTGTGAAGGGGTCCTTTTTATAATGCAATAAACACTATAGAGGGGGATTCATATAATCAAATGCAGATGACTGCATTAAATTACACATAAGATAGTTGTCTCATAGTGAAGAGAGGAAAACAGCCACTTTAAGGGCACAACTGATTCACATACCTGAAAGAAGGCAGACCTAAACCCATTTATTTCTCAGCATTTGTTATAAAAGAAGAAAGAGATGATCAGTTCAATATGCAGACATCTCTATTATACCAATATTGGATGAACTTAATTCCATCCAGAAGGACTAAGAAATTCTGGTCTTTATAGTCAGCTTCAGGCATCCAGCTTAAATCTCATCCAGGGATTTAATTTTAGAACTGGGGGATGAGGAACATACCAGATAAAATAACAAGGCTTACCTCCTACCTCCTTCTCTAAAAATACACAGTTTGTCTTCCATTTGCAATATACCTCAAAATGAGCCGACTACTGAATCATTTAAGGTAAACAGTTTTTCTAAGGAATTTCTTTATTCTGGGTTCTTTTCAATCACAATGAACGCTTTTATCCATCTTGCAAAATCTTCCTCAATAGAATTCAAGGAAAACCTGTGACTCTACATAATGCTGCAATTTTTTTTTCTTAAGAAAATACTAGAAAAATATTAGGGAATACTACTTTTTTCACTTTCTCTCTTAGAGCATTATTCTCAACTTCAGTCTTACTTAGCATCTGGCTAAATTTACTTGGCTGGCAGCACAAAGTGTGTCTAGGGAAGTAAACACAGTAATAGCATCAGGCCTGCACTGCTTGGGAATTGTACAGCATCCTCTCCATACAGACCCATAGTTTTCTAGCAGTGCTCACTTTGGTTTCTATTTTAGAAACCAGCAAGACCTGAAGTAGCTGAATACTGTTAGTAAACACAGGTGTTCAGCTGGGGACCCTGAGTTGTAGGGTTGTGTTGTTGCTACAAAATGACGTAAAGTGCATGAGGCATAGTTTTTAAACAACAAATATCAAATAAGTTCTGAAACTATGAAAGATGAAGCTTTCAGAATGTAAGATATTATTCATCTGTCAAAAGCATAGAAGCAGCTTCATATCCATTCTTTTCTTCAAAGAAAGAGTCATGCTACCCACAAAGTATAAGGCATAATGCAGTATTTGCTGTAGTTCAGCTGCAACAAAAGAAAAAACTCTGAATAATTTGAATCAAAAGTACCTTTCTGTAAATTAAGAAGAAAAAGAATCATTTTGGCATACTACTTTATGTCCTGGTCATAGTTATTTTAATTAAGCTTATTGGCTCCTGTCTTTTCCAAGAAATATGTATTATTATTTATATGATTTTTTCTAATGTTAATTTCATTCCAATGACTGTTCTCATGCTACCCAATATACCAGCGCTAAAACGGCTATGAAATGTCTGAGTCTGCTGAGAACTTGTGACAAAATGCAACACAAGCTTTAAGTCTTTGCCAAGACACAGTGGCATGAAAACAGAGTCGGCTGAGGACAAGACTACTGAGTTCCTGTGCCAGCATCCTTGCCAGTTTCCTCTTCAGTCTCCATCAAGCTAATACTTTCTTCTGACTTTTCTGTTTTGAAGTGTTGAGATAATAATGATCAGATCATTAGGTCATCTTAATAAAGACCACTGAGATATACAGAAAGTAAACTAAGGAAATGCAGGTCATTTGAATAAAACAGAAATAGATGCACATATCTAGAATAAGTTTCTTATTCATATCTCCTAAAAAAACCTATAATGATAGAAAGGTAGAATTTCTGTAACAAATTTCACTGAAATATGAAAAGTGAGACATTTGCTGTTATAAAATCACCAGCTTAGGGGACATTCTGAAAATGTCTTCAATGGCTTCAGTCATTTCAGAGAAATTAACAAAAGCAAATTCTCCTTATGCTTCTCCTTGTTCTGCTTTTTTTTTCTTGCCTTTTTTCGGTTTTTTGAGATTCACCAGTGCTACACATGAACCCGGGTCCAGCTGTCCAGCCTTTTGTTACAGATTACTCCAATTCAGTCAGAGGGTTTAGCGTAGGGAAATCTACAACTTCTGGGTCCTTAACATGGATTAAACCGTGTTATTAAACAATAGACTATAACAGAAACAACTTGCTTGATTTCCAGTGCCTACTAATCAAAATCCTCTTAAGTATTCCAAATTCTTGTTTTCCTCATAGTGTACAATTTCTTCTCCATGAAGGCACCACAACTAAAATTCCACAGTTTCACAGATAATCAGAGCACAATTAAAATTGCACATTCCCTGCAAACAACCATTTG
Source organism: Eulacestoma nigropectus (assembly GCA_013397775.1). Lineage (NCBI taxonomy): Eukaryota > Metazoa > Chordata > Aves > Passeriformes > Eulacestoma > Eulacestoma nigropectus. The sequence goes on along the minus strand of VZTE01000960.1, from coordinate 840,977 downwards.
CAAAGGCATTTAGTCATAGTTCTAAAGTTAACAATTCACTGTCTCCGTTAATCATAAAAAGCGAAACTTTTGCTACAAATGTCTGTCTTAAGAAGATCTAAGGAAGACAAGCATTCAATGTGTTATGTAAAAGCATCTAAGATCAATGTTACATTATTAAAGGGAAAGCTGCCTTTAAAACTGGAATTCATCAATATTCACCCTTTTAAGACATTTGACTAGAACATAAGCAACCTTGAAATAGGTTATGCATCTTCAGTGTAGGATGCATAACAAGTCATGGTCAATTAATACACAACAGAGCCCATAATCATGGAGATTATTGCCTGATCTGGAGAAAACATAGTCAAGGGCATTACTGCCTAATTTAGCTTCACAGTCAAATTGATAACTTCAGGACCTCCGGTACTCAGAGAGCATAGAAATGAGCACTCTGGAAACACACAAAGATCTCTAATAAGCACTGATGCTCCATAATGATATTTAAAGATGATCTGTAAAACTTTAATAAAATAAATATCAGAGTCATAAACAGCATTTCATAACCTTGCTAGTGCAAAATTACGTGGCTCAAAACTTTTCCCCTACTGCTATTTCTCAATAGATAGCTGTCACCCAAGACAAAGGGTTTAACTCTGGGTTTCCGCAGGGGCACTGCCTAAGAAAAGTGTCCAGGTCCTCACTGGAATAGGCCACTGCATGGCTCAGACCAGGCAACAGTTATAAATATTCCTACAGCTCTTCAGAGCTGCAGATTAAGAAAGCACCATGCATTGAACCACTCTTCAGTATCTCGCTTTGATCAACTCAACCAGAGAAAAGACAACAGGGCCCAGATAAAGAGGATCACCTTAAAATGGGAAGACAATATGAGGCTACTTTTTTTAAAAAATTTAGACTGTGTAAGAGTGCATTGGTTTTACTGTTTATACTTTGTTTCTGTGGAGGCCCTGAACATAATTAAAACTCTGCTCATTAATATCCACTGTAATTTTTGTGGATGGTTTTTCACAGCAAAGATGACCTGCCCACCCGGCCACCCCCCCGCCCCNCCCGAAAAGTCAGATGAAAACCTTTGGTACCAAATTATAATTGATTGTTTTTAAGTTAAAAATTAGTTTTCCATATGTCCTGAAGCAGATGAAAATAACTGAATAATAAATAAGAATGCTTTATACTTGCAGTATTTGGAGCCTTTAATCTGAGAATTTTAATAGGGTTCTGAAAAGTATTTCCTAATTAACCTTCACTTTACTCTGAACAAGACAAATCCCTGTAATTTTCCTTTTAGCTCAGATGAAAAATAAGAGAAAAAAAGGAAATTGTGTGATTTTTTCTATTTTGTGCCCCCATGCTAGCTCATAATCAATAATGCAAAGCATTTCTTTAAGGTATAACACCTCATTGTCGTTCTTCACACACGTAAGTCTCACAGTGAAGCAATGCTCTAAATTCTAGTTAACTGTCCTACCTGGAGGCGAGGGTTAAAGTTCAAATACTAGTGGTACTTCTGTTAGTAAAGCAGTGAGAAGCCAATATAAGTTGTGTGTAAACTGATTCTCTCTGTTGCACCTCAAGACTCTGACCTACAGAATTGTGAGGAATGCCTCTTCAGACAACCATCCAGAAGAAAAGATGCTGAGGCCAGTATTTGCTTGTTCCCAAGGAAATCACCACTGCTGACATCACAGGGCTGACAAATCTGCATGGCTCAATGGCAGGTACATTAAGACACATGAAAAGTGACCTGACCCGTTCAGGCTGCGAACAAAATTCCCTGTCCTCAAAGAAGGACGGGTGGGTAAATCAGATTGCTGGCACCATCACCCTCACCCTCCCCAGTGATACTGGGGATGAAGCAAAGCAAAGAGATCTGCCAGCAAATACGTTCTACTCAAATTAGCGCCTTTTTCGGAATGCTGTGAAACTGTTTTTTCCAGCAAAAAGACTATTCCAGGAAAAAAACCCAAACAAAAACCACCAAAAAAAGCGCACCAAAAACCCCCAATACAAACAACCATCACCACTACCACCACCCCCATCCTCGCAGCCTGACTCAGCTATTATGTGCTGTTAATCCAATTGCTTTGCTGCACTGTTACTTTCCAGTGCAACTTCTCTCACTCAAGGCAGGCTGAATTGACAGAAATGAACTCAAATTCTGATGTTGCAGCATTTGTGTCAATCACATTCAATAGATATCAATTCCTCCCTCTCTCTTTTCCACAAATTGCTGAAGTAGGATAGGGGTGTGGAAAGAAGAAAGGAATTTTGGAGATCATCTGATATAAAACTCTTCTTTGTCAGCGACAGGAAAGGGGAAAGTCATCTTGATTGCTGAAAATGCTGACTGAAAATTTCCGTGTCAGGTCTCACACTGATGACAGTGAAAAGTAGGAAACAACATGGGTTGTCATGCACCCTGTCATCACAGAGTAAATCATGAAGTTAAATGCTTGAGTTTCAAAAATTATTATAGGGAACAGTAAAGGGATTCTTGCAAAAACCAAGCATAACCTATAAGAAAAGCTTAAAAAACCTATAAGGTTTCATTCATACAATTAAAACAGTAATCAGAACAACATGTGTCTACGCATTCAACATGTACATGCACATGACACATACAATAATATATCTCTGACTCTAAACTAAAAATAAAATTTCCTGGAAGAAGTAGTAATCATCGTATTTATTTAAAAATTGACTTAGAACACAATACTAATCTTATTAAAATTCTGTATTTGTTTATCAGAAATAGTTCTGTGTTGAATACTGAGAAATGAAGACTGACAGATCCAAAACCAGATATTATTATATCATTCCACAGATTACCCCAGAAAACTCAAATATTTTCTTCAATTTATTTACTAACCTCTTGAATTTTTTTATTTGCTTTGAGTATTAGCTACCTGAAGAAAGATCATCTTATATTGAAATTATATCCAAGTGTTGTTTGTTTTTAAATCTGAAGCCTAAACAATTGCCTACCTGCAATATTTGGCCCTCAGGCTAACGGTCAACACTGTATTTGACAGTACACACATGCTGGTTACCAAGTTTGGTGTTTTCATATAGAAACGATTCTAGCTGATATACCCTTGCCTTCTAACACAGAATCCTAGAATCATTTATGTTGGAAAAGACCCTAAAGACAATTGAGTCCAACCACAAACCTAACACTGCAATTTCCTAGCCATTTTCCTAAGTGCCACATACACAAATCTTTTAAACACCTCCAGGGATGGTGACACAATCACTTCCCTGGGAAGCCTCTTCCAATACTTGACCACTTTCTTGATGAAAAAGTTTTTCCGAATATCCAATCTAAACCTCCCCTGGTGCAACTTGAGGCCATTTCCTCTTGCCCTATCACTTGCTACTTGGAAGAAGAGACAGATCCCCATCTGGCTAACACCTCCTTTCAGGCAGCTGTAGAGAGCAATAAGGTTCTCCCTGAGCCTCCTTTTCTCCAGGCTAAAACCCTCCAGCTACCTCAGCCACTCCTCATCAGACTTGTGTTCCAGACCCTTCATCAGCTCCGTTGCCCTTCTCTGGACTCGCTCCAGCATGTCAATGTCTTTCTTGTAGTGAGGGGCCCAAAACTGAATGCAGGATTCCAGGTTCAGCCTCACCAGTGCCAAGTACTGTCCCAGAACTGCTGGCCACACTGTTGCTGACACAGGCCAGGATGCCATTGGCCTTCTTGGCCATCTGGGCACATGCTGGCTCATGTTCAGCTGCTGTCTACCAGCACCTCCCAGGCCCTTTCCCATGGGGCAGCTTTCCAGCCACTTTGTCCCCAACCTGTAGCACTGCAGGGGGTTGTTGTGACCAAAATGGAAGATCCAACACTTTGCCTTGTTGAACTTCACACAATTGGCCTCAGCCCATCTTGCATTCTCTCCATCTTCTCCTGCCATTTTGAGTGAGGTACTCTGCTGTTAACTTTAGCTGTGGCTCCTTAATGATTAGGGAATGGATTGTTACACAGAGTGATCACACAAACCCAGCCTGCTTTGGAAATAAGGCCACAAAAACAGGCTACAAGACAAAACAGGTGAGGACAAACAGAACACTGAAGAACATAATTCAAGGCAACTGGATTATCAATATAAATGTACTCTGAAGACAGATCCACAGCTAGATACTATTGCACAGCATGACTGTATCAAAGCAAGATGCCATTAAGGCACTCTCATTAACAGTGCCTGCCAAGGACAGGTAGAGTGCAACTCATCAGAACTGTGACTCCTATCACCCAGAAGCAGGAATGTAAGAGCTGGAATGGTTCACTGCATAAAAAATATTTACCAGGTAACCAGTCAGGACAGAGATGACTTGGAATGTGTTAATGGAACAGGAGGATGGCTGACTGTCTGGTATCTGCAGTGGATGAGATTTATCTCATACTTATCTCTGAGCAACAGCAGAATTTGCACTGTCTTTTTGCTACAAGTGCCTCAACACCTGCTGTGACTCAGGAGCCCATGCAACCCAGGAGCAGGCTCTTTCAAAAGCGTTTGGCACTTCACTGTGCTGCCTCCCACCTGATCTGGCTCGGCTTTGCTTGTGACTCATTTAGCCTGATAATCTCAGGAGAGGCAAGGCTTCATCTCATGCATTCCTGTTACTCTGGTGCTAGTTAACTTATAATGGATTCTAGTATATTATGACACATTGCTGATTGGGTCAGATCTACTCATTTTCTTAACCACCTTCATATGTCAATTTTGCAGAGACACAGGTATTTATGTTTCCATTATTCTACCTGTTCTACATCTTGAGTTGAAATAAGCCAGTCTGACTTTTGAACTGACTTTCATCTCAGAACACTGGAAGTATGCAATTCAGCAGAGAGGGTTTAGCCCCCCTTTACATCTTTATCACCTCTGGATCATCTCTACTTTTTTAAGATGTTCATATAAAAAACACATATAATCTCATGACATTGTCATAATTTTTTCCCCATACTACACTTTAGAATTGCAATGTGCTATAGTTTTACATTAGCTAGTCTGTCTGTTTTGGTATCTGAGGCTACAAGGAGGAAACCTCGAAATAAAAAGATTCAGAGTATAAGGCCTTCCATCAATACTGGATATATTATCTCTTGTCTCTTTCCTATCTGTAAATTTTGCTAGTATTTCTGAAGTTCATGCTATTGGCACTTCTTTTTTCAGCATGATTCTCTACAAACATCTGCAATCCAGAATAGACTGTCACATTATCCTGGAATAACAGTGACAAGTAGACATGTCTACTGGAGTAAGGTGTGATGCTACAACCCAATAAATACATTCTTCCATTCAGTATGGATTATCAGGCAGGACACACTCACTAAAATCTGACCAGAATTACCTCACACATCAGGCTGGCTCAGGTTGGGAGTAACTGTGTCGGCTCTGATCTGTGTAAACTTTGCTTAACATTACATGTAAAACACTAAAGAGTGTGTAAAACACACTTCCAACAGACTGGAAGAAACAAATATTTTCCTTTGGGGAGTGCCTTTAGTGTCAGAATTTCCAAAATGTCTAAAAGCATTGTGTCTTGAATTGAAAATTACCATTTCAGTTTCTACTGTATAATATTTTTGCTTTCTTTGCTAGAATTACTTTCAAGAGTTATATTGCAGATAACAGTCAGGACAGACTACGTAGTTCATTGTTACAGCCAGTAATAATGGATGTTGCACAAGCTGATTTTCTTCTTACTCATCACAAACATCTGGAATAGTTAATATTTGAAGTACAAGACATATGAGAATCCTTTTGAAAAACAAACAAACAAACAAACAAAACCAAAAAAACCCAGCCAACCAACCAAAAGAAGACCTCTCCTGTTTTGAAGAGGAGCTGTATCAAAATAGTGTGCTTTTACTTACAGATATGTATGTAGAGTGTGCAAACAAAAACGGGATTATTCTTCTTCAGATATACTCTGTGGACTGCTCAGTTAAGTGCTACACAATTATACCTGTGCATGCCTCTTAAAAACACAAACGTTGGTGTGATTTCAAGCTATTAATTTGTTCATACAGCTATATTATGGAATAAATGATTAGAATAATAAGAACACTTTCAAGAACAAGGAACAGTCTTTATTACCTCAGAGTTGACCACTTCCCCCTATATAGAACTCAGTTCAAATCAAGATACATCCATACAATATTTTTAATTTTATCTAAGGCTCACTTTCTTCAACAAGGAATAGAAAAGATATTCAGGATCTAGAATATCATCTTTTCAGAATACAGCTGTGGCAAAACATACAGTCTTCTTCGAGGTCATATTAAGGAGATCTGTCAGAATGGTGTAGCTTTGGGTTTTTGTGCCATCCTGGAGTATCAGTTCATAATAGAAATGAAAATTTCCAAATGGTTGAAAATACTCATACTGTAAATGCATACTGTTTTATATGGGACATATAAATCTAAACCATCTTTTCTTTCTGACTTCCTTTCAAGTAGTTACAGAATACTTGTCAGAGAAAGAGCAACTAGAGCTTAAGCAGTTTGAGATGTTTTCTTCCAAACTAATTACTAGCTTTCTACCTTAAAACATCAGAGGTAAAATTTTAGCTTTCTACCTTAAAACATCAGAGGCAAAATTTTAACTACCATATTAAAAGCTAAATATTCTACCAGGTGAGATTGCAACTAAACATTTTCAGAATATGCTGCCACTGTTCTTCCATTGAAACCAACCATTTTGAAAGATACACTGCTCCCTAATCAATCAAATTCCTCTTGTTAATTAGAACTAAGGTTTTAACCGATGTCCACATGTTCCTGGCAGGCACTTCACAATCTATAGTTTAAAGCATTTTGCACAATTAATTAATTGTCCTTTTCATGTTTATAACATGGAATACAAGCTTAAAGACCACAGGGAAATGATAACTGAATGAGGAGTACAATTATTAGTCTCTGTTGTATTGGCTATTTGCAAGAATGAAATCTCATCCTGACAGGGTTAGATGAAATCATAAAACACTTGTCTGCACCTTTAGCCTTGATAAGATTGTGATATTTATGTTCTCTTGTAACATAAACTTCTCTTAGCTGATCATGAACAACCAACTGAGGAAATACGTTTTGGATTTGCACTACAGATATTGAAGTAATATAGCAGAAGGTTGTGTGGAAAACAAAAAAAAAAGAGATGTTGTTATTGATGATCTCTCTCACGGCTGGCCAACTTTCCTCTCTTATTGGAACACCTATTAGTAGGTTTTCTCCTGAGGACAATTCTCTCAAATGACTCCTCTATTAATATCTGTTTTCTCTGCTTCGAAATATCAAGTTTACACTATTTTTTTTTCCTTTTATGTCACATAAATTCATTCTTAAAAAAAAAAAAAAAAAGAAAAGTGGTAACAGGAAAAATTAAAATCTGATTTGTACTTCAGTTGAAAGCTGACACTTTGTGGACTCCTAGTGCATCTCTACACAATAGATAAGTAATATACAGTGGCCTAGAAAGCAAAGAAATATTTGACTTTGTTGACAGTGAAATAACAAGACCTTTCTTTTAGTTTGTGTGCTTCCAGATTCAGTCTCCAGCTTAGAATTGCTGTCTATTCCTGATTTTTCAGATCCATCGACATCCACTGTACCATCCTGGCACCACAAAAGTTTTAAAATGAGGGTGAACTTGAACCAGATTATTTTATATTGTTTAAGAATGGAACTAGTGAACTTGAACCAGATTATTTTATATTGTTTAAGAATGGAACTAAGAAGCTGAACCTTGATTCCAGTGACAGCTCCTACACTCTTCACACATGGAGAGAGTAACAAGCAGCACATCTGAACAGTTTGAAACATGCGTTAAACTTTTCTCAAGAGTAACAGCTGGTAAGAGTGCAACATGCCCAAAGTAAGCACTGACAGCTTTTGGTAAATATTTTATTATTCAAGCTGGATTTTTTTGTGTGCTTTCCCTCTACTAGAGTATCCAGTCTTACTAGCCACTTTTTTATTCAACTTCACTTCTTCTAAATGATCTGCCATCTCTGCTGCATATTGCCCAATTATTAAATCATTTCTTCTATATCTTTCTGTCTTACAGAGAATACTCACATTTTCAGAATTAATCAGTTTGAATGTCATCTTTGCAGTTTAAGAATACTAGTTTGCTGCTGTTTGAAATAAATGAGGAATGCATCAAATTTATTTTACAGTACAAATTTATTTTACAGTATTTTATTGGAAATGTAGATTTGCTGCTCCATAAAAGACTGGGAAAAGTCAAGTCCCATGCAAAAAGATTCCCGACACAATTTCTGCCACACACAACAGATGGTGGTAGCCAATGCATAGTGTGGTTGGAGAGCACAGAAATGAGCATTGCAGAAGAAATCACTCAGGTTAGAAGCACACATTGGAAAGATATGTCGGTTTTCTTTTGTCTGAGTATTATTTCTAATTTAAATTAATATATACATTTATGAAGTCTTTGTACAAATATTACCAAGCATAGTTAAGGATAAAAGACCTGAAATCTGATCTCGAGACTTGTTTTTTTGCAGCACTTGCAGCAAAAAGATTAAGCCCAGGGTTTATAATTAATATAATAATTAATAAAAATAATAGAATATTAAAGAAACTACCTAAAAAATGTACTACCACTGAACACATGATCTGAAGTGGGAATAGCCAACCTGCTAGTAGTGACAATTACAGGCGACATAAAAATATTTTTTAGCATTTTATAATGCTAAAGTGTTTACAGTGTGTTGCACAGTATAAATATAATGTCACAGTGACAAAATTTGCAACAGCCAGAACTGTTGCTGTGGTAAGTATTACCAAATGGTGAAGAACACTGGAGAGACTCATCATGTCTGAACTATAGAAGAAAGTACAGCCAGGAAATGCCTTAAATTACTTAGCCAGTGTAAGGCTGGGCAAGAAGCCGGAAAACTTTTAAATGTATGTGCACCTGGATGATGTCTCTAGATTCACTCTCCAGATGTAGTAAGTCCTTTCACACTTCCACTGACTTCCACATGAACAGGAGGCTCTCAGCCCCTGAGGAGCTGCACTGCAATTGCCATGACTGAGCTCACGCATACAAATTAACAACGAGCATTTGGACCTGCCTAAAGCGGTTTAATTGGATTTAATGGGACAACTCATATGCACCTAAGGATTTGGGTCTAATTCAGTAAATAAGGATTTCTAAGCAAAATTATCATGCTAGAAGTAAGAAACCTGTCAAAGAAGAGGTTTACCTACATCAATATGAGGCCTACAACAAAACAGCAGTTGACTATAAAGCATTAGGACAACTGGTTACTGTTCTGAAACAGGAATGTAAGGCTGTTCTTTGGATAAAGCAATGCCTGCTCCTTTGTTTTTTTAACTGACAAAATAAAATATAGTAGTAAGGATTTAAAAATCACTTGCATTGATTAAACAATTGTCGCAATTCTGAGCTAGTATTATTAATTTAGTTCATAAATTTCAGTACAGTTCTGCTGAGTCACAGAAATGGAAAACCTGGCCAACCGAGTGGATATATGACTTGATTAGTATACTGAGACAAAACATCCTGTTATGTTTCTGCAACATAGTTTAGCTTATTGATTTGAATACATGGATTGTGCGATTCAGACAGGAGAAACAAAGACAGCAGTATTACTTGGGACAGCACACAGGCACACAGGGGCAGTAGGTAAATGGCCTGAAAGACTAATTAAGAGAAACATGCCCCAAACTATGCCTACAGAAAAGAACACTAATGTCACCTATAGCAGTCTTAAAAAAACATCTTTAGTCATTTTATACCTATTCTACCTTTACTAGACATGCCTGGTTTTAAATGGGCAGCCTGGAACAACAACATCAATACACAAATATATCCATCAATGAATTAGATCCCACTTGGATACATACAGTCATACATGGTGAACTTCATACACTATTTATGCATATATACAACTAACAGACTTGTTATACTGTATGATCACACAAAAGGGGAATCTTCACCATCACTGACAATGTACATGTGCAGGTAAGAAATATTGCTTCCTTCTCTTTGATCAGCCTGTGAGATTTGTGCTCATTCCTTTAAAAGGAGCGACAGTCATCTCCTAGGAGGTGGCAGAAACTGCACATTTCTTTGGGAAATGCAGCAGCCTCAGTTACTCCATGCCAAAGACAGGGAAACGCACTCTCATCCTTCAGCTCAAACAGAGCCTGAATGATTGCTAAGAGCAGCAAAGGGCTGTGAGCAGAACAACAGGAGATACTGCCAAGGACCAATAAGCACAGCAGTGAGGAGATGACTGAAAGCAAAGATCATCCTGCAAGGTCATAGGGAGAAGAAGACCACTGATTTACAAACCTTGTATATCCATTCTGCTTCATCTGGCCACTTGGGAGTTTTCTATTGCTTTTATTAATTATTCCAGTTCATAGCCTAAGAGAATCTGGCTTTTTGAACTTCAAAGCCATTTGGATCCTCTTTGGAAAGCTCTTTATAAGGAAAAGGTTCAGGCCCCACTGCCTCAAAGCTCTGGCAGTTTTGGGCTCTCTCACAGTTCTCAGTTCTCAATGAAAGCTTAATAGAAAATACACTTTTCCACAAGGAAGATAATGTCTTTTACAAACTATAGAATAGAACCATTGGCAAGTACAACATAAAGGGCTCACTTGAGTATGTACTGTATCTCCTACAAATTTGATTTACTCAGCCATGTGATTCTCCATTCATGTAGCTACTCTCAAAAAGGAAAGAGGTGCAGTAGTATCGACAATACAAAAAGTCCAGGCAAAGAAAGCATAGCAAGTGTGTCAGCAGTAAACCAACTGTGAAGCACTGAAGCTGGAGTCCAATCTGGGATAACTAATAACACGCTACCTTTAAATATAGATGCCTGTAACTGTGCCAGCAATCTGTGAAGCTGCACAGCTAGAACTGTACTTTACTTCCTTAGATGCAGCTTTTTGATATGAATTTTCATTTGTAGTATTTGGCCTTTACCCTCACACTTTTCATTTGGAGGCAATTCAAGCTGAAACCATTTGAAGTGTACCAAATAAAGGCTGCCATAGCTAGCATTAATCTCCATACACATATTTTTTTTTAAAAAAAATTTTTTTCTAAAGAATATTACTATGATCAAAGAGTTCAGGTTCCTTGTCAGCTTTAGATGGTATGGATTATCACCAAAAATCTTAAGTGAATTGTATTACATGTTCCTTATTTGACAACTCTTCTTATTATCTGCCAGTGTAAAATGTCCTGCAAATACAAAGCACTATCTAAGAATGCTGCACATGTGCAATTCTATGCTCTTGGAAGCTGTCAATTTAACACTAACATACTGGCAAGGATAACAGAAAATAGAGAAGAAATATATCCTCTCAGAGACAAACTTGATCTCAGTAAAGAAAATGTCCTGTCAGATTAATGGTGTAGAAAACAGAAGATTTGGTCCACTGTTTTAAAGATTGCTTATTTGAAAAAAGAGAAATAAAGCAATTTCCTAGTACTGGGGTTTGAGATTTTCAAAGGAGATATAGCTATACTTATTCTATAAAGGAATATGTGCAGCAATATGCCCAAACTTAAAAAAAAGCAAATTATTTGACTAAAGAAGGATTCTCTATGAAAATTAAATAGGATATTTGTATAAATGAATTTGAAAAACATTCAAACTGTATAATACTATGATTTGGTAACTGACATATTAGTAGAAGAAATAAAATATTCGGCTGGGTCAATAGTTTTCTGTCTTTACTAATAAGAAACTTCTCATTTGAGTTCAAAACTTTGAAGAGCCTTTGCCAAAAATGTTCATGATTTATTCTTCTATGGTAGCTGTGAAATTTGGGAATGAAATTGATGAAAATTAACTTTTACGGATTTCTGGGATTTTCTCTAGAAACTGAACGGGTACTTAAAAGTTTTATACTGTGGATGAACACGAATTTACTCTGCCGCTAATTTTACAGAGTCATTTAGAGTAAGGAACACAGCGGCATTTAATTCTGTTCACCTACAAGAAGACAGAATCTTCACAGCTCTTGATACTACTGGTCAAAAACAGGAGCAGTGGTGGCAGCTATGACATCCTCAACCATATGTCAAAACTCAGCTCATTTCCATGAATGGCCAGTATTATATACTGTCATAGGATCATAAAGAGGCAGAAAGCTCCTGTGACTAATTTTTCTACTTTTTTTTTTTTTTTACATTTCTATTTTTTTTTCCTTAAAAACTAAATATTGCTTCAACAGATGACAGAAAATATGGCAGCGTTTTCATTTACTGTTTGTGGTTCTGCTGGCTGGGAATGTGATCTGAATTGGTAGATTTGCAAAATGGATGGCAAGCTATTTTCCTGAGTTGACAGTGGTTGTACAAAGCAATTTGTCTGTTAAACCATAAAGTTAAATTAATGAAAGATTTGTGGATATTTTTTCCCACTTTTATGTAATAATCTGTCTAGATTTCCTCATGCCAATCTACCCACACTACATCAACAACAATAAAGGTTTTGCCCCTACACGTCTTTCAATTCGCAAATCTTGAAAAATATCACATTTTATTAGGCAGAGAAACCATAAGGCAAAATGCCTTCTTTTCCCTGAATTTATAAGCTTTCAAAACAATAGACACCATAAAGCTTTAAGATTTTGACTCTGTCTCCAAAATCTTATAAATAGAGAACATATTCTGCTTGCTCATTACAAATTCTCTAAGCATTGGGACCAATGATGTGCATCATGTATAAAGAATGGTGGATCTATGGTTCTTCAGAAGATACAGACGCACTTGTTTAGCAAACTTCTGAATGGAAAAATTTAGGTATTTCTCTACAATTTAAGAGTGTCTTATTGAGAAATGCAAAGCCCTCAAGCAGATGCATAGATATTGATTGCTACCATAAGAAAACAATATTGTAATACCATATAGTTTTTACAAAGCCCCTTTAGCAAGTTAATATGTCAAAGTAATGTATAACATAATTTAAAACAATCACAAATCCTTGAAGCACACCAAGCAAGAAAAAAAATAAATAATATTGTGCTAAAGGGAGATTAGTTTTCGACGGGTATTGAATTCTTCAACTCTTCAGTGAAAATCTTTGATGCAGAATTGCAGGTTCAAAAATAATACAGTCCTCGACATCAGCAAGTGTCTTTAGAAATTACAGGTGGTTCTTACTTTCTATTTTGCATGTGCCAAGCACCTGCAACTGTATTATCTGGGTTCTTTTCAGTCTCATTTACAGGCAGAAGAAAATTATAGAGACTAAGTCCAATATCACACAGACCATGGCACTTAGTATCAAACTCAGGACCTTGTATTCAAAAGCACCAGCACCTTGATAATCAAGTTCCTGGTTCTCACAAGGGCCATTGTGTTCAGTTCAAATCAGCTCCTTTTACTGGTCTGAATCCTGCAAACAACAGATGGCAAACCCACGTTTTGGCACAGAGCTGTAGATACTGGCTGAAGTCTTCTGGAGAATCATGTTTAGAGTGCAAATACAAAGGTATCCAAAAATGTGTTATGGGTGGTTATGTCTTCTAGATAGAAGGGACAATGCTGTGTGGTAAGTGCTACTGCTTATGTTACGTGCCTGAAGCGTGTGGCTTTTTCTTACAAAGATAACTTAAAAGATTAATAGACACAGTGTGAACAACAGAAATTGCAAGAAAACTTCGAAGGCAAGAGGGGATAATAAACAAACAGTTTCATATTGATGTGCTTTTGCTTCAAGTCTTCTAAAATGCATATGCAATATTTTTGAAACTGCATCGTCACAGTAGGCTGTAGTTACACCATAACTTAAAATGCTATGCAAATCCACGTCAACATACATACTAAAGTCTTGCTAGCAAAAGATATTCTGTGTATCTAATACTGTTAATTGTGCTTACCACACAATTTTCTGCCATTATGTTTACATAGTTCAAATAAATTATGCAAAAAAATATTTCAATGGTATCTGGTTTTAAACATTCTCCGGCATTGAAGGTCATAGCAGGTAAATTCAGTTCCATTAAAATGAATGGAAAGGTGTGAATACTGATCTAACTGCATTGGAAGCTTTTTTTACCTTTCTCTTACTTCTAAAATTACCAATGCAATCTTAAAAGCTTTTCTAGTTTCTAATGTAATGATATGTTCTTCATCACTATTGTCGCAAAGAAAAAAATTCCAGAGGTGGAATTTCCTTTCCTACTTGTTATGATGACATACATACAACGCATTTCCAGTCACCAAAAAAATTACATTAAATCTATGTGTAGACTCTTCAGTCTCCACACAGGCAAAACTCAGAATAATTGATTACGTCTTCAGTGTATTAGTTTTCACTTTAGTTTGGTTTTTTTTCCTCCCCAGAGTCAACACCTATTCAATGAAAATTTTGAGCTTTTCTTACTATTTATGTTAATTATACAGACTTTCATAATGTTCTTGAAGAACTTGGTGGAAGTCACAGCTAGAACAAGACAAAAAAGAAGTAATTGTCATCCCTGGAAACAGAGGTAGAAAGAGACAAAAGAGCTGAGAAAGAAGAGCCAGTATAACCAAAGTTTATAGATTAATAATGCAAGCTGAGTGAAGAGCTTGTTTTATTGCATACTTGCTATAAAAAATAAGGGTGCAAAGGGAGAATTCTGACTGAACAAGAAGTATGCAGACTGCTTTTTAAGCTGTTTATTTATGTCACTCATGGATAAACTCAAAATAACCTAAATCACTGTAAAGATTAGGATTTTAACTGAAAGGCTTCCCTACGTTAAAAACTATGGAGCTGGTTATGTAGTAAAGAATTTTCGCCTATCTAGGTCTAAAGAATAGTTATTGGAAGAGTTAAATGGACTCTTCCAGCTCATCAACAGCTACAGGTATTGCTGGCTACCCAAAGAGTGAGTAATAAATTGAAATATCCAAACAAATGTTTTCACTGCCTTGTACCCTTTTGTTTTACAATCTCCTTGATGCATTTGATGAACTCATGCCTTCTCCAAAAAACAAATAATGCAATTCTGGTAAAAATAATAAATTCTAATAACACAGATAATGAATATTTTTTTTTCGCTTTACTTACTAAACAAAGCAATGTTTTGAAACTTAATATCTAAATAGATTGAGGCAAAAAAGCACAGACTTCTGTAAGAACCAAACAAATTTTCTGAATTAAAATATGGAAGAAGGCTATTATCACCACTCCAATTTTTAGATACTTTAAACTGATGTTTTATTAAGCTCCATAAATAAATGTTTTTCATGGCTTTAACGCATTGTAATTATTGTTCCTATCCGGCAAGGTCATTCTGTTTCCAAAACTAACGCAATTGGTAGGCAAAATCACTCTGTCTGCATAAATGTGTATGTAAAGATCACAGCAATGCAGAAAGGAGCTCTATAAAGGTAGTAGGGAAAGAACATTTTAAAACAAGTGCCTACAGTTTCCTTAATAAATTATTGTGAATTCAGAATCTGAATGTATGGTGTGCATATCGACCAAAACTGGAATCTCTCATTTTTGAAAATGTTCAGGTACTGGAAAATCCATACCCAGAACAAAGCAAGTCTGTGCAGTATGAATTTCCGTAGTAGCTGGTCAAACACCTGAGTGTTTGGAGTCCTTTTTCTAGTTAGAACAATGAAAGTTCCAGCTATGTGACACCTTAACTTTAATAAAACAAAACACTATAAAGCAGCAAGGAATAGGCTTTCACAAGAGAAAAATCAGGTTAAGTTTCCTCCTGTTTCAAAGAACTATAATTTGACAACTGAATTCTAATGATAATCTGGAAAAAATCCATGGAGGAGAAGAAGATCAACATGGACACAGGAATTTGCCTTTCATTGTATCAGTGCAGGACAAAGGAAGGGTAGTTGGGAAAGTGGTCTATGTGCTGTATATAACCTGAATAGAAGACTTGAGCAAAGAGCCCTGTCAGTCTGGCTTCCTCCAGAGCCATGACATTCATTTACACAGAAGATAACTCCTGAGACTGCATAATGTGCTAACATGAATAAATTTTTTCCCTGCCAGTGGAAGATTTGACTGTACTATTATTATCAACTAATCTTCTCCATTCACTTTACAGGTTGTAAAGACAAGCACAAAGTGGGTTTTTACGTAAATAAAACATTTCACTGACAAGTATTTTGACAATGCATTAACATATATATTTCTTTACGTAAGCCAAACTTGTAAGAAACTTCGTGAATTGCTTTTATGTCATCACCAGCATAACAGTTGAGGTGCCTACACAGCATGGCTCTTTAACAGAAAAAAAAAATACCATACCTAAAGATTGTACAAGTCTATGAAGCTGTTTCTCAATATATTCTAGAAAAAAATAGATACTGTGCCAACAGTTTTCCACTGTCTGGGGGATACATGATATGGGTCTGAAAGCACATAGCTGACTCAAACAGAATTCATGACTACATATGCTCAAATTTGTTAAATGTTGAGTAAGTCTGTATGAAATATACTTTTAAGCATAAGATGAAGAGTTGTTTTATCTTTCCTCTATTTTTGCAGTTTCTCTCAAACACAGTAAGAGGTCAACTCAATGCAAGAAAAATAATCTCTGAGAAAAACTCCTCAGGTGGCATGCCACTTTTTAGCAACTGATAGATTTCTACTGGAATTATTTATCTCCTAAAATAATCAATACATAGAATCACAGAATAATTTAGGTTGGAATAGACCTTTAAGATCATTAAGTCCAACCATAAACTTGACACTGCAAGTCCACCACTAAACCATGGAGACTAAGTCACTAACTGTGATCCTCAAGTGCCACTTCTAGACATCTTTTAAATACCTCCAGGGATGTTGACTCAACCACTTTCCTGGGCAGCCTGTTCCAATACTGGACAACCCTTTCCACAAAGAAATTTTTCCTAAAATCTAAACCTCCTATGGTGCAACTTGAGACCATTTCTTCTTGTCCTATTACTTGTTATTTATAGATCCTGATACCTTCTTTAAGGAAAGAAAAGTCTAACAGTCACGTTGCATTATTTTATGGAGCCTTTCAGCTGGAATCAGTATCTATGCTTTAATGTCAGAGTAAGTCTACAATCCTAAACTAACAAGTAAAGAGGATATGTGGCTAATTTAGGTTTGTCTTAATTGTGCCTCCTACATAATCTAAGTATACCCTGTTTCTGTGCACTTCATCACACCAGAATTCCCATTGATTTAAGTGGGAAGAGAAAAAACATCTATAATTGGCTAAAACTGCACCACTCTGTTTACCAATAACGATTTTGTTCTCAGTTTAGGAGACAGAATGTCTGTTGGTCTACTGAGACAATTCTACTAGACAACAATATCCACTTTTCACCAAAATATTAATTAGGCTTCTAGTGTCTAACTGTAGTCAAAAAACATAATCAATGGATTATTTCCCAATGCTTCATAGTATGCTTCAAGCACGTAACAGTGTATCAAGATCTACAGCCCTCTAAAGACTTGCTTACTTTTCTTTGAGATTAAACTCACCCATCTCATGATAGATCCAGTTGCCATTGGGAACCAGAACATCTCTCTCATATTTAAAAAAACCCCAAATTCTATCTCTACAAACATGCCTTTTTCTCAGATTGTTCAGATTGTTTGAGAGAAGTCTTCAGTTTAATACTGTGCCTACTAACAAAATATGGGGTTTTTTTTCATGGCCTATTTCTTCCCTCCAAGATGAACATGAATGCAAAAGTCTGGTTCCATTACTAAGCTGCATGAGATATCACTACCATTAACTGCTTTTCAATCTGCCATACAATGCCTGTATTGGCGTAAACTGCCTTCTTAGAGGTGTATGAAAGAGTACCTCTACCATTACTGTGGCTTTAAGCTTCTTTTCACTTTCGATTTTGTATTATTTTTTCTTATGCTTTACAATTTACTACTGTATATTTATTAGTCTGGTAACAGCCTTGATGATACACAATTAATACACAGCACATATAATTTTATTTCTATATATTGCTTTTCATTCCAAAATGTGTCCTTAAGTTGAAAATCTACTGAAAAATGCAATTCAATTATCAAAATGCAATTATTCCTATGGCATGAAATCACGACTATAACTAACATACCCCCCCACAGTTTGGGAAAAAAAATTCAATTAAGTTCTGCAAGCCTCCAAGACCTTGTTTTTGAAGGTGTGATATTTACAGCATCATAAAGTTAAGTTTCTTTAGCATTCTTGTTATTTTCTGATTATTAACATGGGAAATTTTCTTCTGAATTTTACACTCCTCTCTTTCACTCTGAAATTTTCTATTTTTATTCTGTGCTTCTGTTGTTTAAGTACATAAGTGTGCTTTGCTTCGTAATGCTTTCCAATTAGCAAAGCATTTACTGAGCTTTCACAGTCAATACTCTGTGATGGCAGAACCAGCTTCTGAAGATTTAAAAAGCTGAGACTACCACTATTCAAATAACTCATGAGAAAGGGTAAAATATATAATCACCACCTAGCTTAACATTTTTAATACATATTGAAAACAATTTTGTTGCAACTGGCAAGAGACCACTAAGTTAAGCTTAATTCCATTAAAGCCAGCCACTATGACCGTATAATAGGAATGTCTTGCATAATGAAGTTGATAGAAGTCTTTGAAGATAATGCTGCTGTGATAGATAAGAGAGTGACGTGGACAGTATGCATTTTTCAAGAAGCATTTGATAAGGCTACACATCAAAGATAACTGGTTATTTTAAGGAAACCTTACACAGAATAGAACATATTTTAGAGAACTGGAAAGTGCAGAGTTCCATGAAGACATAAAAATTTTTGTCTTGATAACTGTAAACTATAAGACAAACATAAGTCTATTAGTAGCACGGACACAACATATGAGAACACAAAAGCATCAACCCATGCAATTTGGTACAGTGAAATTCTGCTACATCGAAAAATATGGGTGTATATATTTCTATCCTAAAATTTTAGTCAAGAAATGGATCCTTTTCTGAACCATTACTGCGAATAGAAAATAATCAATCTTTTCAACCTTATGCCAGTGCTTCTACGAAAAATAGTGTATATGGAGGTATTAGCTATGAAGTTGTGTCTCCATTTTTTTTAATTGGAAATAAGAGGTCACTTGTCTGCTGATATCTTTTATTTGCTTTTTTGTTTGCTTTCCCCCTTTTGGAGAAGCTGAGTTAAGATAATTAGGCAGCCCTACCTAGAACTGGCATTTATTTTACTTTAGAATAATCTCTAAAGAAAATCAGAGAAGTTTTTAAATGCCTTTGAGTAAACTGTATAAAGCATTATGAAAACATACCAGGGTGACAATTCCTGCAGTGCAGTGAGAGAGATTAGATGCTTTGCATGTTCTCTGAGCTATGAACTATGATATTCGGAGTGGGTCTATCTCCTTTGAAATCAAGTACTCCTAATATCTGAAGATCTAGCACCAGCTGGCTCATATCTTCATATTCTCAGCATACACTTCCTCTAAAGCTGATGAGTCTATCATTCTTTCAGAGCAAATATATGCAAATATGCAGGGTCAGTTCAGTATTCAGAAAGTGTCATCAACATTTGGTAATTATTACACTGCTGTTTAGGAATGATAACTAATAAAAATGTCATTTATTCATAAACATCGGAAAACCTAAACAGAGCCTTTCTGCTTTTGATGAATATTGAAAAGTTAATAGTTATTCTTCAGTTAAACTCATATGACAAGTTTTTATATCTAACCTCTGAAATTGTTTCATAATAAGCTCTCAATAATGACAGACTCCACTGATTTACTGTCTAGAATATCCATTGAACTGACTGAACCCATGATGATGAAGCAGTTGTATTCCCAGCAGCATCTATGCTTATATAGCATATGCAGTAATACATCTTTGGTCTGATTTTATTTAAAACCTTATTCTGAATTCTTTTGCCTACTTTCCATATGTCTATATTTTTACAAGAAATCTGGAAGCATAAATCTATGTGCTTAGTTTATCTACTCATCCCATTAATCAGCCTTTGACTACATGCTAGCAATCTCTCTTGGATACACTTGGTTTATGTCTGTCATAGACATCACCTTTATTTGGAGTTGTTTTAAAGAATATTTTACAATGATGTTATTTTAGAGCTATGCCCTGGTTACACCAATTGCTGTAGTCAAATGCTGATAAGGTTGGAATGACACATGACAAATCTCCACATTAAAAGTCATTTACTAACCATTATGTTCCAGGGGTCTTCTACTTCCATTTTTGCACCAGTATAGTAGAAAAATTCTAAAGAGTAGACTAGCAAGGACATATTTAAACAGCTGGGAGAACATGAAAAGAATGAACTCTTCATCTTATGCTTATAAGTATACTTCATACAGTCTTGATAGCTTTGACAGCTTTTACTGTTCTTTCAAGTTTCTACCATATGACTGTTTTTGAAGCATTTGAAGCATCTGCTTTTTAGCAAAATATGCTAAAAAGCATTGGAAAACCTCCTCCATGTTCAAGCTTCCCACTCTTACAGATAACTCCTATTTTTTCATGGCTAGAATGAGCTCTTTTTTTTTTGTTTCTGTGGACATTTTTATCTTAAAAAGTCCATTTATAAAGGAACCAATGGAAAATGTCTACCTGAAGAAAATCAGCTTTGCAGTTTAGGGAAAAAATGAAAGCTACTGAGGGTGTGGACAAGCAAAATTTTTTCTATTACAGACTTCAAACATACTGTATAACTACTTAAAAAAACCCTGTCTGGTTGTGGCAACCATAATTAAAAGGTCATATAAAGATACTCCTCAGAAAAACCACAAGACAATATGGTCTTGTTTGTTAGTCTATCCTCTCAACTACTCACCTTACCTACTTTGGTAAAGTCCAGAAGTTTCAGTAAGATGCAAGTTACCCCAATATGAACAAGAGAAATTATAGTCTAGGGAAATGAACCTTGTTACAATATGGCAGTCCTTGCCAACCTGCCCTTGTGTCTTCACCATGAAGTTTAGCAGTTACTTAGACCCAAGAACAACATTTAAACTCCAGGCCTTTAGTACTTCATTGCAATCCCAGTTGGAGTCAGTGCTTCCACATCGGCATGCAGTAGCTTATAGGACATAGCCATCATAAACTTTTGCTCAGTGAGTCCTATGACACCCAAAACAAATGTGTTCTCATACAAAAACATTATATTCAAAGCTATATTTTACTAGATGTATTTACTATATGAATTCATTTCTGATAATTTGATCTAATTCAATCATTTTAGATGCTTGGCTTCGTAAAACAGCTCAAAATTTATTTTGCTGCCATTCCTGATTTCAATCAGGAAACAAGCTTGATTTCAGAATGTTTGTGAATGAGTCAGAATACATCTGACATTAATACACGTACACCTGCAAAGATAAACACACAAAAATATCAAAAACTTCCTTGTGATCTCATTTATATTATCCAAGTAATTAATCAGTCACATAAGACATACATGAAAAGAACTTCGATTATAATCCCTGGCAGTAGCACAGTGACAGAAAAATTACAGTCAGGAAAACAGGATGAACACAACTATGAAGCAAAACTTGTGCAGTGAAGTGAAAGAGATAAATTCAACATAAAAACAGACTCATGTCGCTAAAAATCAAGCTAAAACAATACTTGTAGTGGAAGAGAGTGCCTCAACTTTAAATCTCAGACCATTCTAGTTTCCAGAGATTTCTGTCTAATATTTTCTAAGTCTTACATATCTTTGCCACTCTAAATTGCTGTCAGAGAAGAACATTCATTTTCCTTATACCTGAGATCAGAAGAGGATTAACATTCAACGGATTTTTTCTTCTTTTTTTTAATTAACTCACACCTTACCTCTCCCTTCAGAAAGTTTTTGTAGAGTGCCATGAGTATTTTGGTTAATGCAGTTATCAAGAATATTAATCTCTTTGAGAGTTTCAGTTCTTTACATCTAACTTTGAATATTTCCATAAAATGGAAGCTGAAAATATTCCCTCTCTCTACAGCCACTGGAGAGAGACAGAGGTAAATCTCTCTCAGAGACAGTAAAAGTAGCTATTACCTTTGCCACCTTAGGAAAAACTCTGAAAGTTACCTGCAATAAATATTGGCTAATCTCTATCTTCACCCCATTGTGTAAATAGGATTATCTTAAATTCTCATTCAAATAATTATAAAAAAATTTGTCTGTTGAATAAAGTAGTTTACAGGCAGCAATCAAACCCACTCACGCAGTTTCATACTCACAGATCCCTGGATTATGATATAATGGCTGAAGGCCATCCGCATATGTGAAGTAATATTCAGCACTACTCTGATGAAAACATTGGCAACTGCTAAAATGCTCTCAGAAATGTAAGAAATCATGCTGGATATTTATACTTTGAACTATATATAGCCCTGTATATATAATGATGTGAGCCTGTGAATTACAGTAACAAAACCTGATGGCTGTTTTTCATAATAGATGGTGGAGAAAGAGATTATTGTCATGACAATAGCTGTGACTCTGAACAGATTTCCACAGCAAAACATATTACAAGTGGGCACCAGAGGACAGTCAAAGTTTTCACTCATTTATAGCTATTAAAATTGTGTAAATTATGTACTGTGGCTGCCTTAATGCTTTTCTCTAGTTATTATCCTGGATCATGATGAGGACAACTTCCTGGGTCATGAGCCACACCCAAAGGCTTTTGCCCTATATATTCATAGATATACATATTTCCATATGTACTTCCAAGACAGAATGAGCACTACACCTCCTTGCAGCAAGATGTATTACTGATTAAAGACTGGTGATATAGTGAATTTCTAACAAAGCTGCTGCCACTATCTCACTTCTAAATTATTCTGAAACAAAGGAGAAACACTGCGGAAGTACAAAATCACACAGTGCTTCCTTTCAGTCTTGTTAGTTCATTGGTTTAGAATGGCATTGAATTCAGCTGAGTATCCTGGACCCATTGAACCTGTTCAGAGAGCACTTTGAAAGGGAAGAATTTGACCTCTCTTTCCAAAGGCACAGAGAGGTAAGCAAAGCATTGAGTTCAGATTTTTCCTCCTACCTACTCTCTACTAATTCCAGTCTGGTGTGGTTTTTTTTTAAGAGAGTATCGATCCAGATGTAAAGAATAGAGTAAAAACAAAAATGATAATTTTATTTCTTAGCTGTTCCTCTCCTTGTTTTGTAAATAATACAGTGTTCTGCAGTTTACAAATTAATTACCGTCCCTCTGTTATACTCTTCTCAGAATATTAACTGACAGGATAAGAGGCAATGGGGACAAACTGAAATAGAGGAAATTCCACTTAAAATTTAGAAAAAATTTTTTTCACTGTGAAACTGATAAAACATTGGATTAATTTCCCAGAGTTTGTGCAGTCCCCATTCTTTGTGACACACAAAACCCAACTGACATGGACAGTGTCATGGGCAACCAGCTTTCAGCTGGTGGGCTCTGACTGGAAAATCTCCAGGGATGTCTTCCAAACTCAGCTATTTCTGTTATTCTGTGAAGTAATTCCAAGTTAAGGGGTCTGCTGAACATGCAATGAACATTCAGCATAAAAGCTCAAATCATGACTGCATTCCCAGAAGAGAACTGAGCAGCTAAGAGCTCAAAGACACCTTTGACACTGGAGGTCAGTACAGTATTTCTTGCCTCATAATCTTAGACTCTACTCTAGGCCAAAGCTGGTGTTACCGTTACATTCCCAGGGCAAATGTTGGCATGAAAAAATTCCCATTTAGGCAATCTCTTTAAATAAATATAGCAATAATACAGCAATCTGATATCCAGTGCCTATTTTCTTTTTAAGATGGTTATTAACTGAAGATTTGGTTTCCTTCTTCTCTTGGCTAATCCTTCGCTTACTGAATGTCACCTGGAGTCAGGTAAATGGCCAGTGTTTCAAAGCTCAGTTTGGTACATAGAGTTCAGAGGCCACTGCATGGTCAGAAAAGTGTTTCAGTACTGATTTATTATTCCATTTATAGAATGCTAAACTAATAGTGATTAAGATGTTTTTTCATCAGAGTATTTTTCTGATGCTGCACTACACAGCTTACCTCTGCAGATGCAGTTTGTGGTTTTGTCTAGCCTACCTGAGCATGACTAGACAAACTGAAGGGGAAGGAAACTATCCCAAAAGTCAACTCCTTCCTAATTCCAGGCAATCAATACTGCTTCACTGATTCAAACCAAGAGCAGATTCCTTCACCATACTTGATCACCTGTGTTGTAAGAGAAATAAGAAGCACAGCTTCTTTCACATCCATCCCTCCCTTGCCCATTAGTTCAGTTTACACTGCCAATCACTTTCCTGACCATGTACAGCTTACAAGAGCTCATGAGAGCACCAGATGTAAGGAAAATTCCCTTTCCTTAAATCTTGAATGGCCATAAAAGTCAGGATAGATGTTTGTCATTAGTCATTTAATATTGATAGGTAAGTTAGACTGTCCAAAACACATAAAATACCCATACTTTTCTTCAAATCTGGAAGTCATTGACTATCTAAATGCATAAACACTCTTGGATACATTAAAATTCTTATTTAAGACACTTATTATTTCATTTGCTGAGAAATTTGGCAAAAACTTGCCTCAAATTTTGTTCTAAAACAGATTCTTCCTTGACTTCAGACACAATTATTCTGTAAAAATAAAAATTATTAATAAAATTTTAAGATGTAATAAACAGTTTTTAGTATTTCTTGCTTCCCCTTCTACTTTAAATTATTTCAAGGAAAATGTCCTATAACCAGGAAGCAAAGAAGTCCCAACAGTGGAACCTGAAAGGCCCAAGAACTTCTAGACAGGATACCACACATGAGATTCATTTTGAACAATGCACAAGCACACCAAGTGAATGTGCAAGAACGAGAACAAAAATCTAGTGAGGATTGGATGCTTCTAATATACTTTGTTATACAGCAATATTTAAATCATATATCTGGAAATGAAAATGAACGTATTAAAGCAACCTGATCTTATTTACATGTACATGTGACACTTACGGACATGGTTTAGAGGTAGACCTGGCTGTGTTAGGTCAATAGTTGGCCTCAATGAACTTAAAGGTCATTTCCAACCTAAATGATTCAGATTCTCTTTTTCTCTGTGTTCATAGCAGTGATGAGAAGTAAGAGGATGACGTTTATATTGGAACTTTGTGCATTTCTAACACTTGCTGTGATTACACACAGAGTGTCCTTGATGAAAAAGGTACTACTGGGGAAAGAGGAAGGGCCACCTCAGGAGAGGAAGGCATTCTCTAGAGGGATATAAATAATTGTGGAAGATAGAGGACTTTTCTGGTTGGTTTGTTTGGTTGGTTTTTTGCATGGAGTACCTCAAATGTAGGAACATAGTAAAAAATGATGCCTTTCTTTCTCCAATCTACTCAGCATTTAAATGTTTCTACTTTAGGTGAAGTGTCATCTACTTTGGCTTCTGCATGGCAGACACGGGGAGCAACTACTGGGGCTGTCCTCTGCCAGCTTGGATCACTTCCTAAGAGGAAAAGGGTTTGCCTTCAGTTCTATTCCCCACTCTCATGTATATTTATCTATTTTCTAAACCTAGTGACAATGGAGGAATACACACTTTGCAGAAAGAGCAAAACTTAGGCATCTAGGGATGCTTAATGCAAAAGACACTCTGCTGGGGCACAACCTGAGGGAAGGGAAAAGGACAGCATTTGGCCATAACATGTACTGTGCAATGATAAAGCCTTTAGTATTTCCAGCTTCCAGCAGAATTGTTGGTAAAACTCAAGTCAAAGATTCCTTAAACTGCTGACACCATTTTATTTCCATTCAATCTGATCCAGCTGCAGTGAACGAGTTGTTGAGGCATTACCAAGACTTTTTCCATTTAAGTCAGAGAGGTATTGCCTGTCTAGAGAGGTCAGTCTGAGAATACACCAAAGCTCATGGTAGCACATGATAAAACGCTGCCTTTGTTGTTTATTACCCCATCTTGGTCTTAGCTGGCTAGATTCAAACTGTTTGCACACTTGAATAAATCCTCAAATAAGCAGTATCAAAGGCAGCTTTTCTTACTGAAGTGCTGCCATGCATAGCTTTATTAATGCCAGTCTGAATTTCTTCATGACACTCTATGTCTTACCTCTGTTGTGAAGTGAAGCTGATGGAACACACCTGGTAAATGGTATACTAATGCCAACACATCAACTCCTATGGATTGCTGCTAGTTTCTAACTAAATAGCTAATTATTTCATATGGCACTTTTAGCAATCTGGATTGTTTCCCTACTTCTCTTCTGTTGCATTAACAATGAGCAAAGGCATCTGACTTTGATAAAATGCCCAAACTCTATGCCCAAACTCTGTTTTCTCTATTTCTATGTAGAATCTACTCTAAACATTTATTTTCCTTCTAGTCTCATACTAAACTAAACTGTATCAGCTTTAAAGGGTTCCCTTACTGTTCTAAATTCTCAGGATGTGTCTGAATAAAAATAATACAAATACTGTGGCATTCAAGCTCTTCATCCATAATATATTCATCTTGAAATGCACAGCTGCCATGCATATATTTATGTAACCGCTATCTGTAGAAATACTTAAGCATTCAATTCAACTCTGAAAAAAATATTTAGAAAAGTTAAGGAAGGCTAAATGGTGAGAACAAGCAAAAGGAATAGTCATTAGACATGTGTCTTCAGAAGGCAGCAAATCATTAACATTTTCACCTGAATCACTGAAGATGTATAACAGAGCTAGAAAATGTACAGAGAGGAACAAGGATGGCCAGACATATGGCGAAGTGAGGAATCTAAGCAGACCACTACTTTTCACTTAATAAGTAGACAGCTTAAGGTGGCAATGATAAGCATTCACTTTTCACAGTCAAAACACTTGAAGAAATCCATAAAATCCTCAAACACAAGGCTTAAAACAAAGACAATGTAATTAATTTACAGAACCTATTTCCATAACATTTTTGAAATCAATAGTGTAAACATGTTAAAAAACAAGTCTGGATAAAATCATGAACAATCGAGACATCAGAAGCTTTTAAACACAGTATGACCTCCAGCCTGAGAGGACCAGACACAACAGAAGCTGGACATGGATCAGACAGGAAGGTGGCAGCATTCCCTACAAACCCCATCTCCTGTACTGCTTTTCACCATCACCTACTGAGAACTTTGGTCTCTCCCGTTTCGGCAGCTGTCATGCACTTCCCCTACACTGTTCCCAACCTTCACAAATAAAAATGCTGCATGTAACCTGGTCTATGCATGCAGAAAGCACCGAGGGCTACAGGACTATCTCTGCCTCCCCAACCTGCCCAGCTGGTACAGCTTTGAAGAACCTCCTTACACCTGCATCTACTTTTTCCAGATTTCCACTTCCTTCCTTTCTAACCTTAATTGTGCAAAGTCTTTGATGCTGCAATACAAGTACAGTCGTATTAATCACCAGTATTTTTATTCTGTTGCATCTCTGGCAGGCTCTTGGCAGTGTAGGAACAAACATCTCAGTAATAAATGAGCATTTAAATGCACCAAGCTTTACTATTCAGCAGCTGGCATGTGGTCTCTGATCAAAACTTTACTTACACAACTCCTGCACAGGCAACACCAAATAGCAATAACAGCAACAACACTAATAAACAATGTAAGACACTGCTCTGACCTCAAGTTAAGAACACAGGTCAACTATCTTCTTATCTATACCAAAATCTATTACTTCAGGAGCTCTTTTCCTAAGCTACACTAACACACTACTGAATTGCAGCGAGGTAGGTAAGTAGGTGCACAATGCCCATTAAATCTCCATAAACAATTAACTTTTGCAGCTGAGCTCTACAACAAAACAACCTCTCTGCTGCCATGGGATGTTGTTTCACTTCAAGTAGGTCATTGGTGAGGTAATAGACAGTTTTACTCAGCAACAGCAGAAAAGTAGCAAAATCCCAACACAACACATCCTTTGATAGGCTTAATAAAAATATAGATCAAGTTTATAGCAGAAGAAATTGGAAAAAAAAGCGATTACCTCACTTAAATGTATTTCAAATGTTCATAAAGTATACAGAATTTTACTGCTAAAAATACCCCAACAAAACATACATTCAATGTAAAAAAATGCCTTAAACTTACCTCTTAGTTTACACTGATTTAATATATTTTTTCTTCTACTTTTCAACTTTCCTTGCATCTTGGGAATATAGTGGTTTTCTCCACCCGTTTCCTTCCTCTCACCTCCTCCCCCTCCAATCTGGCCTCCTTTCCTTCCTTGGAGGTTTTTAAGCTTTAATTTGAGAGTGTAAAGCTGAAAAATATTTGATACAATTTTTTTTTTTAATTAGAGAATTGAGCTCCTCACCATGGTTGAAGCATTTCTGGGAACAGCACCAAAAAGCTGGAAGCTACTGCACTGAGTAGCCACAGCATATCTCTTAAAATCATCCTTCATTTATTTTTCCCAGACAACTAATGTTTCAGCATTTTACTTACAGACATGACTGCAGTTTAGGAAACTAGAAATGAGTCCGAGTCTCTTTGTTCAATTTTGGAACGTGAAAACTAGATTCCCAAATTCCAGCGTGGGCCCATCTCCAGCTGGAACAGGAACAAGACTCACCAAGTGGGATTTGACAATGTATGAGCTGAGGCTTAAGTTAGTCACATTTTAAATGAGCTCAGAAGGGTATTGATGATTATATGTTCCAACTGGAGGAGGTAGTTGTCAGTCTGCCTGCAGTGTGCATGTCACCACACTGGGGAAGGGGAAATATTTTAGAGCTTGTGTGGGATTGGTCTTGCTGAATGGAGCATTTGGAAAGTTTCCTCTCCTATAATTTGGATATTGTTGGGGAAGGGAGGAAAAAAAGCATAGGTTAGATAGAACCTTTAGGAACTCTGCAATATGCATTCACACAGGGATGTTGGAGAGACTTGGCATTTCTGTTGCGAGTGGAAGCCTAGAACCTCTTTTAGGTTTCCATTAACTGGCACTAGATTGTGCTTTACAGCCTGTATGTATATATTTTTCTAATCTTTATTTAGTATGGCTAGAGGTTGCTTTCATCTAATAAAGAACATTTTTCTGATATGATATCAAATTTGTGGTAATGCTAAATAAGTCCTATCTTCTATAAATGCTTACACATTTCAGATATGTGGATAACACTAGTCGTCTTCTCCATTCCTTTTCTGTTAATTCATTACATTTCAGTCTTTCCTCTTACATTACTCCTGCTTGAACAATAGCAAATTGCTCCTACAATCCACTTATTTGTGTAAAACTCAGCAATTACATCTCTACTTTTTTACACAATCTGCATATTCTTTCAAAGACAGTATTTCCCTTTCAGATATTATACTGACTACAAACTGGACCCTCTGCAACCAGAAAATAAAATGTTTTAGTGTAACTGAATGTGTATATTTCTGTGTATTTAATTAATATGTATTAGGCATATAAAATCAGTTCTGAACTAGTTTATCGAAGATGCATTAGCTTGTCATTTTTCTCAATCAGAATATGATACATTCATAACTCCTCCTGCTCATGTTTCTACCTCTAAGTATCATTTATTTTCTGTTTCCTGCTGTTTACATCATCTGCTGACTTCATTAACATGCTGTTCACTTGCTTTCTTTAATACTGTTAATGAAACTGTTAAATAAGGCTGAAACAGAAACCAATCATTATAGCAGCACATAGGACAACTGGAATGTGTCATCAGCCCAGGTTTCTGCAGCAAGGTCTAAAAGCCCATTCGTCAAAATCATTCCTTTTAATTGGTTTCACTAAGTTATTATTTTTTCAATTGACTGATGTTTAATTGTGACATTACCAGAAAGCCATTTGTGAAACCTTGGCATAGAAAATCTGCTTATGTATTTGCTCTTGTCTAAACCAAACCTACTGGAAAGTTTGGATTTGCTTCAGAATGGGTTTTGAACTACTTCCTACAGTTCTCCTTTCTATTTACCTCTTCAGACTCACTATTTCATACCATAGTTTACCCTTACAGATTTGAGATCCTTGAATTAACTCCACGCAATTGATAAAGCAATTAGGTTGCTTTCAGGCTGCGCAGAAGGGTTTGTGCTAACAAACAAATAACATTAAATAGAAGATAATATTATTTACTTAAATAGACACACATAGTGAGAATATATATGAATGCACCACAGACACAAACAATTCCAAGTACATTTCCAGCATAACTAAGGGAAGCATGAGAGCTGTCTGTTAAACATCAAAAAACATAAACACAGACGGAAAAGATCTATTTTACCTGCATGGTTACTGGTGACCTGCAAACACACTAACTGAGAAAAAAATAGGCCAGAAATGAGAAGGTAAACAACAACCATCAGGAATGTGAGCCTTCAGATAAGTTTTCCAGTACACGTAACCAAGGCAACAAACCTTATGCCTTTAATACAAAGCTGGCTTGGTTCGCAGAAGGCATTGTCAAGTGGTTGCTTGAAAAGGCAGCGTACCCATCCCTGATCTCAGACGTGGTGGTCCTATCTGCCTTCCAGTTCTGCAAGCACGACACCGAATACCAACAATTCTTAACCCTTAACTTTGTCTTTAAAATTACTGATTCACATTTTCTTTGTATTGAAAATCTGGAATAAATACTGCTCGGTTTTGATGAACTTCAATTGCCTCATGAAATCTAAAAATAAGAAAATGGAATTATTAATCTTCATTACTAAGAAGACACAAGCTGCTGAATCTTTAGTGTCAAAGTTCCAGCCTCTGGAAAATTATTTGTCAGTAAGTACACATGGGGGAAAGCTTCATAAGCAAGGGCACTCTTGAAGACAGTGGATTCTGGCACTGACCAAGGTTTTTGTTGAAAAGCTCAAGTTCACTACTGCTGACATACAGCAACTACATCAGGGTCTGCTGCCTCCCCAGTGGTATCAACACAGACCTGGCAAAATGGATATAATCTAGACCAAAAGAACATACCCTTGACATTTGTTCTTTTGGGGCCAAAAAGCATGGAAATCTCTAATGGCTTAGAAAACATGGAAAATATTTGAATTCGGGTCCCCAGAACTATTTTGAATCTGAGAAGTGACAGAGCTGATAGAAAAGGACAATCAGGCATTTTTGTACTCAAAATATTTTGAGTATATAGGTCATTTCATTCTGAGCTGTATGGCTCAGAAAACAGTTTTGGACATTCAAAAATTTCAGCATATCTTTTTATACAAAAAAACCCAGTCTTAATTAAAAAGGTTATCAAATTATTTGCTCATGCATATGTATATGATTTTGTGTAATGAAGCATTCTTGATCCTCCATGGAGCATTCTCCTCTAAGTGCTTAACTCTTATCAGTGGAAGAAGGAGCTTTGGTGAAAGTTATTTACCCTTTATAGTGTATTATTTACATAGACTACTCAAAGGAAACTAACTGGGCTGTTACTCTAGGTACATCCTTTTTTATTTGGCTGAATAGTTCTTGGCCTTTTGAAAGCACACGATTCATTGTTTTCATCAGCCTATGATCATAATGATACAAAGAAAAGTCACAGTAATTATAGAGCAGTCTTCATAAGAGCTATATTTAATAAGCTATGTTCATCCCTGTTCCAATTCCACTAGCTTCTGTCAAAAGCAAGGATATATTTAACCGTTACGCGCTAGCTTGCATAGCTACAATTATTATCCTCGAGAAAGCAGTAATGCTTTGGCCCTTTCAGAGGTTAAACCTTACTTTCTGTCTGTTAACAAAAATAAGGAATAGTTGAAATAAACTGAGAGTGTAGTAAATGTTCATAGACTTCAAACAAAGCATTCTTTCTGAAATCATGTCTATAAAAGGCTTAATTGTATTTTTACCTTTTCAGTTTGATAACAAAAATGGTGAAAGGCAAACATATCTGTATATATGCGTGTATTAGCCTAAATACAAACATATTGGCAAGAAAAATTAGTCAGAATTGTGTCATCAAAACTATTTTTCACTGGATTTACTAGTAGCTTAAGTAGAATTAAGGACTACTATTAACTTCAGGAGTCTGTAAGTCGTTAAAAAAATGGAAGAAAAACATACTCTTTATCTAGGGGAGACCACAATGAACGTATGAGACAGAAGGAGGGTACAGTCTGCTGAGTAGCACAAAGAAAAAACGAGAAAAAAAGTTGCTCAGTTAGCACACAAACTGAGCATCAGATGTAATCTGTTGCCATCACCAGGTGGTTTACATAAACATTTATCTGTTATGAGGCCTCTGCGAATGCTATTTTCAATTGTTACTGGAAATTTATTTCAGCATATTATCAGCTAATAATAAAAAAAATATCTCAGGGCACCACTACCAGCCTGGTTCTATTTTACCTGTTCAATTTCACCAGGGGAAAATAATTCAGACTACCTTGCACAAAAAATAGGCTTATTATTGACTTCAAAGGTCTCACTAACAGCAGCATACAACTTCTGGCACCATTTCAGTCTCACTGGTTCTTGATAATTAAAAATACTGTTTACTTCATAGGACATTTTTAATCAATAAACAAAATAATTTACATAGCTTCTTTCTTTGGCTGTTTGCTAGCACGTGTTCTGCCACACAACTGTTTACTTCCCACTGCCCTGAAAAGGAATCCTTGTGTTCATAGGGGAGGAACAATATGGCTCAGACAATCAAATTTACAGAACCATCCTGCAGTAACTGATCATTCAGGGTGGGAGGGATAAAGGGTGAAATTTCACATAAAAATTATGAGGAGGGCTAAACAATGGGGTCAAACAAAAATATAAGATAATAGAATTCATTAATATCAGATAATATTAATAGAATTCAAAGAACCAAATAACATATTTTATGTCCATTCCAGAGTTCCACACATCCTCCCTATCTTTAAAAAGCATGAGGCACTATAAAATCCTTCCATCTCATCTACTGCATACAAGATATCTATCTTCCCACACTGCCATCCAATACAGCTCAGAATTCTGGTCTTATAAGCCTCAATATAAAATGTGCTGTTCTCTAAATTAAAACTTCAAAAGCATACATTGTGTTTATAGGCTGGCTCACAGTCACAGGGATCATATGTGCCTGTGCATGTATACATGAGTGCATGAGACAAGAGTACTGAACCTATTGATTAATTTCTAATTAAAAGAGAAGAGAGGGAAACACTGGGAAAATTCTGAAGCAACCTCGTATTGTGATATGCAGAAGAATGCAAGCTGCAGTTCATTGGTGTCTCCATAGAAACAAGACATATTGGAGGGTGTAAGACATTGTCAGAGGACTAAAAAATTTCAGCTTCAGCAGAAAACAGAAAAGCACCTAAGGGATTTTTTTTTAACCAGGAAAACAAAATGAATTATTCATTTCCTATATGGGAAGCATCCATTTTTAGATGAGTTACTTAACATACATCAGGATTAATTTATGGAGTGGTTAATCCTATGATTTTCTAATCCATAAAATCTGTAGAAAACGCATCGTTACACTTCTAAGTATAATGCCAAAGAGGAATATAAGTAGGCTCTCAATGAATAATTGAAAGCTCTATTCAATGTGCTGTTAATTCTTGTTACCATTTTCACACTTGCTTTAGACAGTGCTTATGCATTCATATGAATATTGGCTCATAAGCAGAACCCCTCTTTGGCCTGTGCAAAAGGTGTCCCCAGGAGAATTAAAGGCAGTGGGGAGACATTGCTTCAAGACACTATGCTGTAAACCTGCTCAGCATCCCTCCTACTTCAGATGAAGAGACACTCAAAGTGTGCAGCTGCAGCAACTATTTTTAAGAAGTTGAACCCACACACAGGATGGATTAAAAAAGGCTCATCTCCATATGCTAAACCTGAAGCTACAGGCAGAGTTTTTTTCCTATGTGACCAAGAGACCTATGCCAGCTGGTAGCTTCGTAGGCTGGGCTACTGTTCCCTGATTTTATGCCCTGAACTGGCTACTGAATCCTCAGAGACAGACTTCCCACATGAGAACCAACCCCAAGCCCCCTCAGCTCCTTTCATAAATATAGATATTCCTTATCCATGGAGCTCCCCAGTACTGAAGGTATCTCTTACCTCCTTTTCTACTGAAACAAAAATGCTGTGGAAATTATCAGTTTTCTCATCAAGTCGTTTCTGGTCCATTTCCTCAAAAGAGCAGAATTCCTGTCATGCTGCCTCCATGGCTTGGGGTACAGATGAGGAACTTGTGCTACACAAGGGAACTGAAGTTGAGAACTGCCATTAACTTTTGACTGGAGGTCTCTGCACTTTTAGTAACCTCTCTTAGGGCTATATTAAGATAGTGCATGTTAGACATCAAAAGAGAAAAGATCCTTCAAGAACAACCAGGCCTTTTCCTGGTGACATTGTATGCCATGATATCATGATGATGGTCCAACCCTTCCACAACAACTAACCCTTTAAGGAAGACAAGGATTAAGGAAATGGATGAAAACTATGAGACTTCCCAGCTGCAAACAAGACTTAAGAGTTCTTAAAAGATGTATCAATGAGTCAGAAGGAAAAACAAGGTTTGAGTTAAAGTGAAAAGAGTTATTTTGGGGCTTTTTAGTGTGCACGTCACACATAACCAAGTTCTGTACAGAGTACCCATGTTAGTAAAAAATTCAGAGGACTCACTGAAGACTAAGTATTATGCATATTTTTTGCCAGGTATGATCTTCACAATAAATATCTAGGTATTAGAGCTCTGCCAGAGGATGCAGACTCATTCTCTAGTGCTCTACAGAATTGCATCAAGATGCAATTAACAAAGCATGGCATCTTCCAGTCAATTGTCAAAATTGCCACAAAATAGAAGAATGGCACTATGAGTGATTATGACATGTTTATGTCCAGCTGTGCCTTTTAGCATATGTAAAAAGATGGAAATTCAGAGAAGTGTGAACTGATATGCACTCATTTACACTACAGGTTCTCCAGTCTGTGTACCAGAGCTGAAAGCAGTGAACTTGCACTTACCTTTCACAAATGCAAAGTGCTGCCTGCACAGAAAAAGTTAAAATTGATGGGTACGCATGGGCAAAGAAATTATTTTTAAAGAGATACAGAAGATGATGAAAAATAGCTAACACCTCTACTGTTTTTCTAAGGAGGATAAGAATTTAAAAGATGGAATTATTTTTGGTCTTATGAGGACTGTAATGGACCGGTAATTGACTTCTGGACTTTGGATAAACAGTAATACCATCCTATACCTTTGCTTATATGTGCCATTCTTGTCCACATCATCAGTCTTAGGTGATGTTAAGGCCGTTTATCACAAGAGAAAAATCTACTCTAGGAATAAGAGATACTAACAAAAGCATGTTTTTCTGAAGGACATAATACTCGGCTGCTCCTTTAGTGAATTTCTTAAACTTCTGTATGTTGCATCTATAAGGAAAAAAGAAAAGAGTTGTGTAATCTTGAGTAGTCTAGCTTCATATCCTTCACTGCAATCACAACTTTGTGCCTCCTCAATCCTTACAGACACTGACGTAAAATGAGGAAAGCATACAACAGTTTGAAGTCTCTTTTCCCCTTTCCTGTATCCCTTATCCATTTCCCAAAGAAGGCAACGAGAAAGGGAGATGACTAACATTTTTCACTACTGTGCTACTTATTAATAGAAGTCGGACTAAAGGGATATTGAGAAAAAACACTCAGAAAGGAAGAGTGCACCACAACACCTGATGCATAGTTGCTGATGTATACACCGTGATCATATATTACTGCAAGTCCAGATTAAATCAGATGGAATGGTGTCAACATATCTCAGGAGAAAATTAGCTATAGCTTACACAATAAAGTCTTTATTATATGTCAAGCATGCTTGACACTTATTTTTACATATTATAATACTTTATAGGAGGCTATGCAAACACTGACTAAATGCTTTATTCTGTCATTGTTTATAGGTGATATTAGATCTAAAGCCTGCATCGTGCAGTGATGAAACTTCAGCACGATTCTGACATTAGTAATACATACTGAGTTTGCAGTAATGACTCTTATAAGTTGTTTGGTCCCAGGAGTATGTAAGACATATTGCAGTGGGGTCACAGATCAATGTTTGTAATTGCAATTCCAGGAACAGCGAGATCAAAGATCTCTGCCAGATCTTCTGTCCCCACAGATACACATAGACCCAAATTTTCCAGAGATTCAATTTATCTGGGTAGCCAAGGCTGTCTGAGTCAGCACGGGATATATGAAGTTTTAGGACAATTACAGAGAAAACACATCGACCATGCTGAGATGCTGTCATAGAATTTTGTCACACACAGTTATCAGATGTGGAGAAAAAATCATGAATAACTGTTATGATAGACTGAAGGCTACTGCAGTGTGTCCATCATTCAGGTCAGTGGTTATGGCTGTAGTGCAAGACTGGTGAGTAATGTGTTTAATTTCATACTTTGCCAAAGGTCTCTTCAGGGACATGTAGGAACTGACAGAGCCTCTGCTTAATTCTCAGAATAAGGATAATGATATTTCCTCACTGCAGAGATGTGCTTGGATGACTGAGGCAGGCTTCTGTAATGTGCAACAGGTTCACATTACTTTGCTTCTGTATGTATGTATACATATAAACATATGTGCATATATTTTCTTCAATGGATAACATCAACGACACTGTGAATTTAAATAAACATTGCAAGTTCACTCACTTTCCCAAAATTTGCAAGCAACACATCTTATTTAGAAGGGGAGATGATTTTGTAAATATAAAAGTTTTACAATATATTTCTTGACTCCATCCAGGACAACCTAGTGCAATATTCCTCCCCTAGTTATTTTACGCTTTGGCATATACAATATTGATTGTGAGCATATTTAAATGAGTTTTTTTGGGGTTTTGAACATTACATATATGTAATACAAGTTCCTTTGAACAACTTTACTACTTCCCATAATTAAAATAAAATAAAGCAGAAAAGGAACATATGAGTTTTCCTGCCAGAATTGCATTTATCCCTAAGCACTTTGAGCAAGGCACAGCAATGCACAATATGTTGCACAGTAATTCTGCCTGAGTAAAGCTCCTGATATTAAAGAATAACCATGCATCCAGGAGACAGTCAGCCTTAGGCGCAGACAGATTGACACAGCGTGGTGCAACATTTTTGTCCAGAATCTGGAAATGCCTGCTTGTGAAACTTTGGCAAGAGTAAGTCTGCACAATATGCACCTCCTTGTAAGTTTAATTGTCTGAATACAAGCTATTAGTCTACCTTCAGGAGTTACTTTTCTTAACAACTTCCTCCTTCATTTGCAGTATTCTGGCTAAAGGAATATTATTAAGTCAAATAAATAAAAGGCAATCCATGGTAGTTTGAGGTTTTTGACCAAGCCTGAAGCCAGAGCTAATGAATAAGATCAATCAATCAATCAATCAATCAGTGTTTGGTTCTAAACCATATTGGTATTCCACAGGCAGAATTGCTTAAGGCAGAGGTTCCTTTAGCGTGCACCACAGCTCTCCATCATCTTGATCTCCTGCCATCACTGCACCATAGTGCAGACCTCCTTCACTTGTATTCCTCATTGCTACCTCTTCACACTAGTAAACATTGGAGCTATGCTTGATGAAAAAGGGATATTTTTAAAAAATTAC
Organism: Eulacestoma nigropectus; assembly: GCA_013397775.1. Classification (NCBI taxonomy): domain Eukaryota; kingdom Metazoa; phylum Chordata; class Aves; order Passeriformes; genus Eulacestoma; species Eulacestoma nigropectus. The sequence continues at coordinate 803,386 of VZTE01000960.1, read as the reverse complement.
TAAAAAGTTGCACTAAGAAACAGTGGTCAGTTCCACTGAAACTGCAGAACAGATCCACAGAAAAATCCAAGATTTCTTAGAAGAATTTGAATGCTGATTGCCTAGTGAGTAGCAATAATCAAAAGAGCCTTATACAGATAAATCAAGATACCTACATAGAAAAGGCATTTACTGAAAATAGGCACAATGTATTTTACATTTTCACTTTGCATTTCAGTGCCACAGCATAAGGAATCATTGTGAATAACATGGTGATGGCTTCTTTAGCAGGTATGCCTGCTAAAAAGGATGAGCACTCCATATTGTGTCCTGTGTGAGTCTATGCAGATAATTTTACTGTATTACAAACCGCACAGACTGCACAGACTATACATATCACTTTCATGTATTGTCTACGTTATTGTCATCAAGACAGTCCCAAGATAACAGAATTGCTTTTTTTCTTGGTGTCTAACTTCCTTTCTGTATTTTACAGTTTTCCTGGATATTTACTTTGGGCTTAGTTTCATAAAAATCATCATTTAAATAAGCTCACCATTCATTCTCACATATCTATGAGGCTACACGAAGCTACACATAAACTTTGTGGACCTACACTGGTTTTACTGCCAGAAGACATCCGAAAAACACACAACATAGTTCTGCCATTGCTGTGGGACTTCTTTGAAGATGTGAGCCAATACATTCTCTGTATATGCATTGTACAGGAAGGAATTTGGCATTGCTATCAAGTTGAAGTCAAAGTGACGTGAAAGGAATGTAATCTACACTAATATGTAGAGGAGCAATCCACATTCAAGGACATGGTCAAACCTCCACTTGCAAAGGAGCCATGCTGCCTGGTGTTCCCTTCCAAGGGGAGCTCCCGGAGGACAAGATGCCATGCAGTGCCATGCAAGCAGTTGCACCAGCTGTCTGCCCGTGAGGCATTTCTCAACCTGAAGGGTGTTACCTATGAGCAACAGGGGCTGGTCCCCTCCCTTAGCACTAAGGGAAGAATCTCATTTCCTTTTGGTGGGCTGAGATGAGGGCACAGGGACACACAGGCTGCTCTGCTGCCCATTCGTTCTGATTTCTGCTGTGCTGGGTGCTGTACAACCTCTCATGGGCTGGACCATATCAAAGATGGACAAAAAGAAGGCATGAATCTTATTGCTTCTACAAATATATTTTTCCCCACTTTTAAATGTTTTTGAAATAGTTGATCCACACTGTCAAACTTGAGGACTTTTCTCTACAGTAATACTTTAAAAAGCATTTACATTAACTGAAACACTATGATATTTATCAAAATATATTTATGTTTGAATTCTTCACAAGAAACTGAGTTTCTTCCCCTGGAAATTTTCATTGATACTTTTAAAAATAAGTGTCATACAGTCTCCAAAGGACACAGAATAAAATAGATTAGGTTTTAAACAGAAGAAATTCGGGACAACTTTGAAATTTCAGATCAAGGTGTCATTTTTTAGGCAGATGTGCCCTACATTCCATCCTTCTCATGAGAAAAGGCAGGATGCCACTGTCCAAAAGCTTACATGATTTAATTTTCTAGTGGTTCCCCTACACATCATACCTGCACCCCATCCATATGACCCAGGGCTTTGTAAACTGCTGCTCCATACATAATCAGATAAACGACGAACTTTCTGTTTTAAACATTCTAAAGAAAAAAGCACTGTACAGGGTGTGAGTACCCAGGCTCCGGCAGCAGCAGGGGCTCCGTGAGGGAAGGCCGGGCTGCACCAGTCGGACACAGCTGGACACAGCCGGATCCAACCGCCCACCGCAGGGCGCACCTCAGGGACAGCGTGTGTAAGGAAGGACAAAAACGCTGCACAGAAGGTGGTGAGGAAAAAATTGGTGAGATAAACCTTCAAAAAACCCCCAAACCAGTGCTGTGGGCATGAAGGTGAGAGCAGAGAGGAGGAGGTGCTCCAGGCACCAAAGCAGAAATTCCCCAGCAGCCCATGGAGACAACCGTGGTGGAGCAGCCACACTGCAGCCTGTGAAGACCCCATGCACAGGCAAGTTGGTCATGAAGAGCTACAGCCCACAGAAGGACACATCAGGGAAGATGTGTGTTGAGGAGCGGCAGAGAGGAGCTTCTGTGGATGGGCCTCAACCCCTATTCCCCATCGCCTGGGGTGGCAGAGGCCAAGGAGTCCGGTATAAAGGAATAAAGTTAAGCCTGGGAAGAAGGTAGGAGGCCAGGGGAAAGGAGTTGTTTTCATTTTCTTTGTTTCTCACTATCCAAATGTATTTTAAATAGGCACTAAATTAAGTTAATTTCCCCAGACTGAGTCTGTTTTGCCCAAAATGGCAATTGGTAAGTGACCTTCCTGTTTTTATCTCATTCCATAAACTGTTTTACCTTATTTCCTACTTCATCCTGCTGAAGCAAGGGGATGAGAGAGTGGCTGGGTGGGGTCTGGGAGCTGACCAAAGTCAACCCAGCACAAGGACTGGAATCAGAAATACACACTCTTCCAGAAATTAAATCATCACATCAGATATTTTGTTAATGAAATAAAAAGCACTGCTTTAAGTCAATACAGAAATAAATCACAGTTGTAAAGGTTTGTATTTATGGCTCACATTAGAGGTTAATAGATGAATGTTTAGCAGTTTTTTATAACAACAATATTCAAAAAACCTATTAAATAGCTCAGTGCTACTCCTTTCTCTTCCTGCAGGCTGAAAACAAGGAAAGCCTTCATCTGCTTGAGGTTATCTAGAAAAATTTTGATACCACATAGAGAAATGGATTCCAACATTTTGCCTAGACAACTTATTTCAGTATTGGAAGAGGCATGTTTAACCCCTGCAGTACAGCAGTAGCAAGTGAAAGAGCTCCATGAGCAGAGTACATGGCAAACAGGCCATTTTATGTGAATAAGAAGTCTAGTCCAAGCTAACTCAGGGAAATCAAATCAGCCCTCCAGACTAAGGGTTAGTTACAGAGATGTAAACTTGGAATAATTTAAACTAGTGCCTTAGTTCAAAAGATAATCTGCTTCATATAAATGCTAAATCACTAACTCCTTCAACAGACTAGTTCTCATATTTTACGAGATGATACATAACATGTTCTTATTAATCTACATAAATCAACATTGTCTTGTTGAAAATAAGGATCTTTCAACCCTCAGTTCAGATTTACATTAAGTTCTTGGGCAAGGAGCTCACTTTTTTTTCCTTCTTCAAAAGCATATACTGTTTATATCTTACTGCCACAATAGACCTGTCCGATATCTTTTATGCTTTCTACATACTAAGCTCTTTGTTTAATGTTGTCATTACCAGTGAAAGACCGTTTTTTGGTTTATTCTTGTTTTAACAGAGAGAAAAGAAAGCTACAAAAAAGTCCTCAGAAAAAGTCTCCAGCTGATGCAAGATTGCCATAATTCTGATTTGTCCAGGTCTCTTTTGATGCATAAAATATGTGAGGAAAATCAATTCAATTTTGGAGCATGTATTTTAAAACTTTCATTGAGCATTCTCATTAATGTTGTGTGTAGCCTGGTTTTGAACTTTTGGAAAAAAGCTAACAGGTTCTCCTGGCATCTTAGTGTACCCCATAACTTCATGAATATAATTTTTAATAGATACTTCTCACAAGTCAGTAGGAGCCAAGGCTTTAGCTTTAACTGGCAGTGGGTTAAGCAGAAAGAACCATGTTTATGTCTTCTAGGTGGACATCTGGGTAATTTTACATCCAGTTTTGTCTACTAGCAAGTATCCCATTGATTTGACTAAGAGGATCTATATACTTTTGCTAAAAACAGATTAAAATCACACAAACTTAATTTTGAAACCAACCCGTACAATACTTAGTTGGATGTCTGAGTCTATTGATTTTGCAGGTTTAGGAAAGGTTTGGTAGATCCCTACTTCCCTTTACTTGGGCACATTTTTATTTTATTCCTCTCTCATCGTATACAACTTCACTGTAAAAGTGTCCTTCATTTAAAGGGAACAGCTGCTATCAGAGTAATCAGTGTCCCCTTCTGTGTTGGAAACTGTAGCTCAGAATCCTGTTCTCAATTCTTACTTTTCTGTTCATGACACATCACAGCTGTGTGAATAAGACCACTTAAATTTAAGGATAAAAACATTAATTTAAATTCTTTTATTTGGAGGAATGTCTATTATTCAATATCCAATATGGCCTTGATCTGTTCACAGACTTCAATGTCTCCGAAAAAATTTCAACCACATCAGCTCTGTCTGAATTCCCACGGAGCAGGGGCACAGGTGCCATACACACATGACCAGAAACTGCGCAGTCCTCCAGCCTGATATTCTACTAAAATCTCATCTTTTCATAACCAGCCGACTACCCCTAATTGGATTCTTAATGGCACACTACCTGGAAATTCAAATGTGGCCTCTTTTGATTCAGAGTAACCCATTTGAACACAGACAGTTAAACTGAGTTGTAACGAACATTTAACAAGAGTGAATACTCTAAAAAGCAAAAAATTATATTACTTCACCCTTGGCGGGTATGGAGAAAAGATTCATATTGTATTCAGAAAATTGGCACTGCTAAAGGAAAAAAAACATAGCCGCTGATCGCCTCATATCTAACTGTTAATAGAATTTGGAACTGAAATCGGTAAAATAGAAATTGTGCCATTAAATTAGCTTTAAAACAATAGTCTTTTGAAATATAGTTTTAGATATTTGAGTTAATTTCCAGGCCTGTGTGCTACCTGTGCATAGGATTTCTCCTTTTCTTCTGATGTGAATGTAGTAGGGCACATGCAGAACCTTTCAGGCTAGCTGGCTTTCTCAATGCTTCAAAACTAAAATCAAATTAAGTGCAGAACGTGTTAAGGACTTGCACTTTCAAGAACTTCCTTATAATAGTCTTAAGCCAAATCCCACCAGTTGCAGTGTCTTCAACATATTTTCAATTTCAAAACCTTAATTTTTGGAAGCTAATGCAAATCTGCATTCTTTATTAGGTTTTTAAGTCTGCCCACACTTGACTACTGCTGTAATTTTATGTTTCAAATCTAAAGAAATGGAAAATAAAGTTGAATAAGAGATTTGAAAGTGAGCATATTAGTGGCCAGATTCCTTAACTGCCTTCCCTGATTTCTGCATACAGTCATTTTCACTGGACTTCTTTAGAGTCTCAGCAAATTGACAGAACAGAATCAATGGAAATGTCTGCCCTTCTGTGAGGATGATTTCCCCTTCTTCAGCATAGAAAGAAACACATATGAACATCATCAGATGTAATTTCTATCAATTTATGTCAGTAGTGCTTTCCAAATATATCAAAGGGGCAACTTCTGCACTTTTATCTCAAAGAACACAGCCTTCTGCTACCTGGCAAAGTATTGCCATCCATGTTATACAGAGGAATGGCTTAAAAGGAAACTGTATGACCTATTAACAACCAAAAAAGTTTTCAGCATGGTCACATCTTCACCCTTCATTGAGGTGCCTGTAACACTTATCTTGCTCTTTTTTTCCCAAATACCCACGTAATTTATCATTTTATTATTGCTGCTAATAGCAGGATCGCATAAGTGAAATAAAAATATCTGAATCAAAGGGATTCATCTGGCAAAAAGCCAAAATTACTGTTTTGCTACTTTTCTGAAAAAATACATATTGGTCCCACAAGGGCTGGCTTGCAAAGCAGTGGCACTGCATGAAACAGTGAAGACTGAAGTATTTATCAGCTTGCTAAATTGCAGCCCTGTGTGAGAGTTTGGGAGATAAAGTTAACTATTCACGTAAAAATTAAGAGTGGAAATTTTAGAATTACAAGTCAACAGTTTTATTTACTTCGGAATCCTATCACTATACAAACATTATTAGTCCAAAATCCATCTTTCCCTGATTTTGTTATTTAAAATGTAATCAGTCATTGAAAAGGCTTAACTGAGAATTCTGTACCCACATTTAAACGTGTTAGAACCAGAATTTGGACCAGAATAGGTCTGTCACTAGAGCTCCAGGCTTGGGCACTGATTGTGTTGCATGTGTGGCCATGGAGCAGGACAGGGAGCTGAGTGAGGAAAGGCACCAGGAGGTCTTTAGGGTGCTCTCTGGCTTTTGTGGCCTGTGCTATCTGGCAGCATCTCGGGGGGCACACACTGCTCTTTCTGGCTCTCTTACCAAAAGAGCGTGTGTGTGTCTCTGTGTATATGCGTGCATATGGACAAATGCCTGCCCCTGCTCACACATTACAGCATTCCTGGCTGAGAGCAGGTACAGGAGACATGAGATCCTAGGAGAACAAGAGAAATCAGAAGCGAATCTCAAGATTACATTGTTGTAAATAGATATCTGTTCTTGCTTACTGAAGCATAGATGTATCCATAAAGCCCTATGCTCAGATCAGACACAAGGGGTTTAATTCAAAGCAGTAAGTGTCTAGATAGGAAATCTAGGGAATTCTGTCTGGGATGCATGGCAATGACAAGAAGCAAGAACTCACTGCATAACAGGCACATAAGGGATCCATCAAAGTAGTACTACAAGTAGCTTCAAGGGACACCAAACACCAAAGGCTGTGTTGCCATGCACAGTCCCAGGAAAGTCCCAGGTTAGAAAGCAGTTCAAGTTCATACATATTTTCATCTAGAATGGACCCAACATTTAGATCAGGAAAATTTACCAAGCTTGTTCATATTTCTTTGGATGTAGATCTGATTAAAGGGGTTCTTATTGGAAGTTAGTCTTACTCATAATTCCAGATTTTTTCCTAGATCAACTTAGCTATCATTTGGTGTGCTTTAAAATGGAACTGTGAAACGGAACATGCAAATAAAATGGAACTACACACACGCAGAAAAAAAAGATTGTAATTTATAAAAAGGTCTGTTCAGCTTGTCTCTGCATGTTTTTGAAAAAAGAATGTCTTGTCAAAGCCATGGTTTGGAGTGTGGCCATAGAAAAACCCAAGTCAGCACAACCAGGCATACTTCGGGCACAGAGTGGGAAGGAACAAGTGTCTGTGGCAGGATGTGAACCTCTTCAGATGAATTGGCTAAAGGAATAATGAAACGGTACCACAACTTCAATATGTGGCAGTATGGTTAAAATATGGAGAGACAAATGCTTAGATGGCAGTTCAGAGCAATAGACCAAATGAATTGTCTAATTGTAAGGTATAATTTAAGCTTTAACTAAGTCTATGAAAATGTATGCAGACTACTATTTATGAGAAAGATTCCATTGACTTCATATAATCAATAAAATCAAGATACCCTATGAGATTCAGCTATTTAGCCTGCCATTCTCTATGACACTACAGTATTATTCCTCTTGGTTTAAGATGTTTTCTCCTTTCAGCTTTTATTATGGCTGCACAAATGGGAAGAAGCCAAATGATTGCACTGAGGAAACAACGAGGCTGAATAGATACAAAATTCTGTCAAACACACAGGGTGAACAGAAAAAATACGTTTTTAATTTCTTTTAGTTCTTGCCTGTTACTTCTATCAGCAGTCGGACAGAGGGAAGAGAAATAAATCAGATGCAAGAATAATTGTCCAGATGACAATAACCCACCTAAAGAGCCACTGATAAAATTTATAGGGCCAAAAATGCATGAAAAAAATGGGATTAAAAATTCATTTCTGCAGAAACGTATGAAACAGCTCCTGAGTTCTGTGCCCTCTCCTAGCCATGCAGGTGATGTGAATAGTGAGGGATGGGAGGTTTTGGGGGAGTTTAACCCAGGCCTTTTCTCTAGGAGAGCCAGCACAAAGACAAGCTTTCTAAGAATAAGTACCTCCTAGGTGCCTGATTCTGTTAAAAACAAGAACATCTGAACTGGGCCCACTCCTTAAAGCAATGCCGAACTCACTTCCCCCTCCAACCCCACAGCAAAATTTCTGTAGGAGATGAACTACCTCCATTTGGGTTTTCTTGTCATCACATAGAGAGGAGCTGCCACAGTGAGGGACTGTGAATGTGACTGTGTGCTGAACTAACATCTGATCACCAACACCTGCTTTCCTTTTAGATCCTGGCATTTGAAGTGCAGGACCCCAGTGGGGTCCTGGCAGCAGGTGCTACATGGTGCTACATGCAGGCAGGCTACTCCCTGGCAGCACTGCCTGGGGAGCACAGCACCTGGCTGCCCTAAGCCACACGCTCACCAGCCATGCTATCATTTGTGCCATGCTGCTGGAATACTTTATCTTGACATGCCTGGCCTGCCCTTGCCCCTCCTCTCTCTGTTGGTAAAGTACACAGGGTCTGGAAGTCCTCTTCCTCTTTATGAACTGCTGTGAGATTTCTGTCCACAGGAATAGCACCTAGATCTGACAAGCAAAAAGCAGCCTGATATTTTCTGGTCTCTGTTATTAAATGGTGTGTTGCCCTTATCATGATCTTAGTTAAGCCAGTAAGTGTTTTGCCATCAGCTTCAGCAGAAGCATGTTCAAGCCCTAGAAACCAAGGATTTGATGATGGTAGGTCACCTGGAAAATGAACTGAAAAATTTAAAGGATGTTGTTGCTCTTGTATCAAATGTCAGACAGAGTGCTTAAAACTGAGAGGACAGACAACAGATTACTATACAGATCAGCTAAAACTTGAACCTGGTGACAAAGAATGCATTTTCTCAGAGATCATGCAAACATATCATCCCTACCTGATTTTTCTGCTTTGGATCTCTTTCTCTCTTTCGTTTGATGGGCAATGGTCACCCTTAAATCTTTGACTCTTATACTGCAAGTAATTATTGCTACCACAAATGCTGCAGTAGCATTTATTATTTGACTGCCATTTATCTGAAGATGTTAATGGCAACTAAAATGCAGTTTCACTTTCCTTCAGTAAAAAAATCTATGAATTACTATGTGGTTTTCTCTGTATATCACTGAATGCTCTGCTGTGCGGGTTGTCTGACAGTAACAGACTTGTTACCCTATTTGTACCTTGGTAATGTACTGCTAAGAGAAATTAATACTTGCTGAGCAAAACTACTTTGCTGCTTTCCGTATGCTATGCTGGCATTCATACTGTCCTGTACAATTTTCAGGCTTTAATATCAAATTTGCAAGTGTATCTGTCAAAAACAATTAATTCTACAACAGATATAATTTGTGTTGCACCAATCTATGCAAATCTTTCATTGTTGAAGGTATGAATATTTTATATTACACAATGAAAAACTAAAAGGAATTCAATTTAATTTAGCCATGGGGTCTCCAGTCAAGGATGTGTGGCTTTGTATGTACTTCAGCCCTTTCCACTGTTCTTGAGCAGAATTCTTAGAGTATATATAAAAAGAAAAAAATGTAATGCCAGTTGTATTCAAAGAAAATGAAGCTGGCACTTATGGACCCTGTGCTATAGTAAATGCTTATCAGTGAACAGAACTCCTTTCTTTTAAATGAATGCAAAATCCCGCTAATTTCCCTTACTACTCTAGAATAATTTATTAGGACTTTATTTTTGATAGCAATGTGATCCCATAATCTTTCCTTTGTGTTCAGACTTAGCTCCCTCTATATTCACATCAGAGACATCTATCTGGTCTCATTTGTACTACACTCATGAAACTTGAATGTACAGAAGTCCAGTTATTTGTGATTTTCCTTGATGAACTCCAGCACAAATTCAAGCTTTTCTCCTTGAAACCAGAACTAAATTATTAACTACAAAAACTTATTGCAATGACAAATCCAAGAGAAAAAATTAAATAGCTAAGAAGAAAAAGCCCAAGTATACAGATCAAAAAGTTTTCAGAAAAATACGGCCGAGATTTCTAACACGTTGGCAACAATGGAATACCAGAAATAATAAGCAAAATTTATGGAGCATAACTAACATGACGTAATCTATGCTACAGAGTTCTATGACTCCTTCATACATAATTTTAAAACTTACTAGATAAAGCACAAGTGAAACATTGTATGCTCTCTGCTACGGTCATTTCTCCTTCAGTGTATTTTTTTTTCTTATTTTAAGAACTGTATAAAATGTTTTAAACATAATGGATGGGTTGCTTTTATTTATGTGCCCTTTATGTGCCTTGCTTATTGCTCCAACTATATTGATTACTTTTCGATTGTTTTAAAATTATTTTATTATTTATGACAAGCAGCTGCCAAATCTGCTTTCCTTTAGTGGGAAATTATAATAGATGCAAAACTGGTAGAAAATTATTAATACAATTTTTTTTTTTTGAAAATAAAATTTGCAACTAGCAGGTGGGCTAGGAAAAGCAGTGATTACACAATTATTTTTTTATTTTTGTTTCCCAAAAGATGCACCCTGCAAACCACTCGACATTTGAGATTTGATCAGCTAAGCTACATAACAGCTTTATGTCTGAAATATAGAGCATACAATTTGGCCTCTACTCAGTATCTGCCACTTTCCTTTAGCTTTCACTTAATATGCATAAAGGAAATCTATGAAAATGTTTTCATTTTTCTAGATCACTTTAAGAAGCATCTATAGTAAAAAAGCTTCCATGAAACATACTAAGTAAATCTCATTATGTAACTATTTGAGCAAAATAGCCTTTATTCTGTGTTTTTTCTTGGAAAAGCAAACAATAATACCAGGCACAGTACTGCTGTTTAATCCGCTCATGTGTTGAAGTACCTTCACCTGCCTCCTAGTATTTTAAAAGAACATGTTTTGTTCAAAAAATGATGCCAGTAGTCACCAACTTTGCTAAACACACAGATTTTGTATACCTAGCAAAAATACTGTTTGACTGGTTCCATATTTCAGAAGATACCTTTAAAGTGTGTTGTACGGGGTACTACATGATCATGCTGGTCACTTGTTGCTAAATAGAAAGGATGTAATCTGTCTCAAATGACAGGGAAACATGACAGGTATGGATCCATGAACTAATTTTGATCAAATGCAAGAACTGATATTAATGCATGCCTGTAAAATAATCACGTTGAAACTACAGAAATAAAACCTTAAAACTTCTCCACAGCAGTGAAAAAGCAACAGAAATTACAACTTGTGAATTGATGACAGCCTGCCTGAACCTTTGTTCTTATTTTATACAGACCTCGCTTTTTTTTCCTTTGTGACTTTGCTCCTGCATAAACTTTTAAGGAGCGAGCTGTTTTACCTGCACATCAGAAATCTATACCGGAAAATAGAAATTTATTAGGTTTTTGGATAGGCATATCCAAAACTAGAAGGGCTAATACTCGTGGAAAAAAAGAACACCTCAAACCTCTACTGTTGGAAACTTTAGAACATGAGAGGGAGAAAAATACATAGAGAGAATACTTCCCATATCGAAACATTTCAAGGCATTTGAACACTATTCACTTGCTGCAAAGTTGCCAATTCTAAAACCAGGATTGAATGAATTTTACTGAAGACCCAGTAACCCAGTGATCCTCCAGACCTCTGCTTAAAGGTAGGTTTCTCAAAAAAAAATTCTTATATTAAATCTTAACCCTTACTGTACAATTAATGTTAGGTATCCAAAAAGGTGCATACTGTGTGTGTGATCACAGCACTTTTTTAAAGCTAATTAAAGAATATTTCTGTTCAATAGCATTTTCTGCTAGCAATATTTTTATAATGTAAAGGCTGCCATCACTGTGCAGCAAATTTGTGGGGTTTTTTGCTCTTATCTTGTGTAGTGCACTTGATAAGGAGTACTACTGAATCTTCTGCACGCTGCATTACAAAGAAAACTGTCTTTCTGTAAGGCATTTTCTCTCCACTGCTTTCACATGAAATAAGGGCTCTTGTAGCTGACTGTATTTGACTGTATTAATACTCAAATAAAAACTGAAACCCTTCTACTTTATCTGAAGTATAAATCCCTGAAAAGATTCTTGCCTTTCCAATTGTGTTCACTGTAATAAAGGTTAATATTGAACTGAACTTATCGTATTCTAGCATCACATGTTAAGTTCCAAATCTCTGCATGTGATCTATTCTCTTTTTTATTACTGAAATTAGAGAATAGGTAAAATGATGGCAATATTATGAAAAATATCACAGCAAAAGCATTTTACTTAAAGACAGTTCAAACCTATTGCTTTCATGAGAAGGAAAAAAAACATGGTGCAAAGTGCTCAGGAGAGGGAAGGGACTAGCATCTGTTGAAAATTAACTACTTCAACATTAATTAACACATAATTTTCTACCTGATGAGATGGTGTTGTAGAAAGTATAAATTGAAGGCACAAGAGTAAGAAACGAGTCATCTTTGACTTACCGTATCAAAGACTATTGCTGTATTGCAGTCAGCATCCAAACACAGAGCATGAAGCTTCTCACAAATCAGAAAAAATATACAATCAATGAACAAACCAAATTCATTGTAAAAATAAAGGCCAGAGATTAGAGCATGTATCCAAGGGTCTGGTTAGTCACAGCTTTGACTAGCCTGCTACAGAGCTCTGCAAAACAAGTATACTGCAGCAGTGTGGCAAGCATAGGATTGCAATGCATGTCCCATATATTCAAGCATAATAGAAAACATGGTCTGGAGCTTATTCCATGTGGAAGTGGGGTTTGTTTTATGCAGGCAGAAAAAAGAAAGGTTCTTTTCCCACATAATAGAATTAGAAATGAAGATTTTTCTTGATTATTGTACACAATAATTCCCCAGGATATCAATTACATAAAGCAGGTGCCTCTCTTTCCTGTTTCCCAGATAAATGCCTGTAATCTCATTTCACAAATGATCCTATTTAGACAGGAGCCACCTATTGTGATGATATCATTTGCTCTAGTATCCATAAATGGGCAACTTCCTACAAAACGTCATGACTACTGACGACACAAATTTTTATATATTGAGTGGGCAGGGTGGTTGATGGGGTCCCATCAATCTACAGCAGCTTCTTCTGAAGTGATACCATGAATCCTGCATAATCACCTAAAAGACTGTAAATTAAGAGAAGCATTAAACCTGTCTAGTGGAGCTCATTAAAAAAAAAAAAAACCAAACAAAAACCCTACATCTAAAACTGGGGGAAAAAACCTAGAGAGGTAGTAAAGGCAGATAAAACATAATGACAGAGCAGTGGCACCTTTTCAAATGCCTTCGGCACTCTCAAGGATACTGGTAGATATGAACAAAATCACTCTCAGTTAGGAAGTGTAGCTGTCAGTTTCTTTTTAACAAACAATAAAAGACTGAATATCCTCTTTCCTTACAAATGTAAAATATGCATTGACAGCAAAAAGGACCAGTGCTTCAGTGATACACAAATTAGCCTACTCTTAGTGAATATGTTTTAGAATTAGCAGCTGCTTGTCACAGGAGCTTGGAATATGAACACTGTATCAAATTACCCTTAGACTGTTTGAAATCCAGGCTGCTAGACAGGCTTGCTTCATGCACTAGCTACATGGATTTAACTTCTTACATCAGTGTTTTCTTAAGAAAAATAATTCCATTAAATACACGTATTTGGGAAATGCTATGATACTCACACATAGCTGAAATTAGTTTCCATCTGCCTGCTTTAACACATAGAGATGTGAGGAGAGTTAAAGGTGATACAGCGTTCACTTGTCTACCCACCCTTTCCCCAAGGGACTCAGTTGTGCCTAGAGGCTAAAGCAAATTGCTTAAGAACTTGTATTTAATATTTTTCCTGGCAGAAGTTGGTAAGAACTTCAGAAGAAGGTCCCCTGATTAAAAAAAATTACCTGAGGGCATTTTTCAACAGGATCTCCAGAAATCTTGGTTTACTTACTCCTGCTTTGAACAGACTGAGCTGCATCTAAACTTCTTAATACACAGGAAGAAACACGTAACATTAGGATCCATCTGCATTAATGTTTGGAGAATGTTCACCAGAACACCAGTCAAGCTGGGGTTTCAGGGTGGAAAACTTTAAAGCTTAAAAGCAAAAACCCCGAGGACTTCATATACATTTCTACTGATGTAGTTCCAGCAAAACAGTCTACTTCTCAAAATCCAGCCCCTCTACTGTACATTCCCTTTTAATACTTTGCCTTTATTTTATAGTTTCTTTGGACCAGGGACCACTGTCTACTAAATTTCTGTATTACACATAGAGAGGGTCTCAAAGGCAAGGCAGTGCAAGTTTTAATAATAATAGCAGCTCTTTCAGAGTTGACTGCTACCAAAGTGACTCACTTCAGGTCTAGACAGGTTGAAAGCAAAATCTGAACACAGCATCCATGGCTACAAGACACAGTATACTGTCAAAGCAGAGAAGTCAATGGGTTTTTTAAAGGCACCCTAAAGAGAAGAACTCCGTCCTCAGAGATTGAAAACACTGGAGAAAACAACTTCAGAGCACTGAATTGCCATTTAGATAAAAGGAGGTTCTTTCCTTCTCCCTCCCTCCCTCCTGTGCTTGTCTTCAAGATAACACTAGCTGATGTCCCTAAATATGCTGTTTAGGAAAAGACAAAAGCACAGCTTCAACTCTGGATATCATAACCCCTTCATTTCAATACTGGGTGGAAATAGAAAAGCATATACTCTGTGCGTCCAGACGGCATAAATATTTTCCATGTGTTTCCATGACAAAAGATAAAGATAACACAAGAAACAGTTAGAAAGTAGAAGTGTGTGTGAGTATAACTGAGATTGATGGTCCAGAAGTTTCTCTCTTGGCTAGATAAAAGCTGATGAAATGGAAATGAGGGGAAGAAAAAAAGACAGAAAATAGCTAAAAAGAAAATTAATCACTGCTTCATCAAATTCAGTCCTGCCTTGGGAAACACCAAATGTCAGATTTCCTTGTTAATGTACAAAGACTTTCAAGGCTGTTCCCAGGATGTAGTAGGAAAGTGTGTGCTTTCTTAAAACAATATCTTTTTCAGCATCGGAGCCAAAGGATGTCTCCACTCATCCTTAACCTGGTTTTGAGCTTACCATGCACACAGTGATGAGGTTAGAGCTCATTCCTATGCAGAGGAGAATGTTAAACACGGTCCATGGAAGATGCCTCGATGGTTCCGGTCTGTGCTTAAAGGCTTCTAAGCTTTATAAAACATAGTGCTAAAGAGAATGGACTATCATTTCCAACACTTCTGATTTGTTTAGGGAGATATTGTAAGAAAATACTCCAAGCATATTGCTGTCTGAGGAAGGGCCTGAAGGATTATACTAAAAGGATGAGTCACTCCAGTGAGAGCAAAGCCATTGTACTTGGTCATGGGGAGATTGTCGTAAGCCACAACATCTAATACTAAGCAAGTACAGTGGACATCTGATAAAACTGCAGACCAGACAACAGAATATTCTAGCCTTCTTAAGGTCTTTCCTTTACATTTGAGATCTCTGAAATACCCTGATATCCTAACAAATAAGTCTAAATGTCCTTAAACCACCCTTGAAATTCTTACTGGTCTTCCTTTTGTTTGGCTTTTTCTTTCTAGCATAACTGGAAACTAAATCTCTCCAGACATTACAGACAGCTGATAAATCTGCACATTTCTGGGCAGAGAATAAGCAGACTGGATCTTCTTTAAAATGCCTGGGCTTTCCACTATTTAGGGCTGAAACCTAAGTTATAGAATACCAGTGGATTATTGAAACTCCATTCTGAAAGATAGGAGACAGAAGGATGCTAGCTTCTAAAACACCTACTGATATTTTAATAGATAGTCTCTAAAGTAGAGACAAAACAAATTGCTTCAGTTAAATGAGTTTGTCTGCTGGTTTGAGTAGTAAGAAACGCTGCCATCTCCAGTAAGTATCATTGTAACCTATCTTAATTAGTGGGAAAATACCAAACCAACAAAAAATTATGCTAAAAAAATTGTACAATGCTGTCCTTTTAAACTGCCAACAGCTAATCGTCAGTACAAATAAAAAGTGAATTCTTACATGCCATCTTTTCCTAGAAGTAGAGTAGGAAAACAGCTACTGCACATCGTCTGAGGCTTCCTTAATTGTATTACTTAGGCCACCCCATGTGCATATCGATTAACAAGGATCACAATCACTAAGACAAGGAAAAGCCTTATAAGAACTTGCACTTCCACTTGTTTCTACGGAAAACAAACAGGAAAATTAAGCAAGAGTCTTGGATAAGGAAATTTTAGTCTGCTATCCTTTGTAATGTTTGCAGCCAAGATCAAAAATGCTAAGGGCTAAGAGGTGTATCCTCATTCTTTTAGCCAGATCTACTTGTGTGTAAATCTCTTGAGGAGCTCAACTGAACTGAAGGGATCCATTGGACAGACATGACTACAATAGGCATTAGATTTCTGTACCTAAGAAAAGATTCTTCCTTAAATCCCTCTGAGATTCATCACTGTCACTTTTCAATAGCACCATGGAAAACTCAAAGAGGGAGTTCAGCCTCATAAGGCCAAATGTAATTTGTCATGATAGAGCAATGTTGATGAAGAATAATGTGCAGTTTTAAATTACTCGTCAAAATCCTATTTCCCAACAAAAAGCTAGAAATATCAATTACAGGTATCACACCTAAATAAATTCTTAAGAATAATAATCACAATAAATTATTACTTAATGTCTAAAGCAATCAGAAAAAAGTTCTGTTCACAAGCTCAATTTTATACCACCGGCTGCAATGCTGGTGTCCCAAAGAAAATATGAGTGTTCATAAAAAACTCAAACTTCATTAGGAATACAGGAGTAAAAAAAATCTACCCAATAAAAAATTACATGTTCTGAAAGAAAACCACATAATTTTCATTTCCACATGAATACTAAAATAATTGAGAGCAGAATTTTTTAAAAAAAATTTAAGGAGGGCTTTGCTTTGCTTTTCAAAACCTGGTTAGCACAACTGTTGATTGATAAGGGGCGACGATGGTTTGCATCTAGTGACTCTTCTAGAGAACTGAAGAAACAGAATTGTTTGGGAAATTGGAAGAAAAGGATAAAAAGTTCTGCCTGATTTCTTTCTGTCTGTGAAACTGCATTTTACTAAGTCATTTCCTTTTCAATGGAACTCCCCACTTCTTTGAAAGACAGCTGCATTGAAACATTTATGGCCCTAAAGTCTGTACAAAATATTGTTTAATATAAGCAGGAAGTAAATACTCTCTTCTACCATAGACCTCGATACTGTAGGATGCCTGGCAGATTTTCCAGAGGTCAGATGGTTGGTAGGGTTCATCCTCATAGTCTAAAAACCTAATTCTTAGAGCATATCAGATCAGGCAGACAGGAGATCTATAGAGAGAGTTTTCTTTGTTGAAGATCAAAGCTATAAAATAGCACTAACATTGACCAGCAAAGCCACAGTATGGTCATAAAACTTTGACATGAAGAGAAGAGGGTTCTTGCAGGTTAGGATGTCAGAAATGCTTCATATTTTGATAATATCAAAGTGGAAAATGTGTCTGTGAGCAGGACAGCTTTGCGAACAATGATCCCTCACTCATTTGGAGCAAGACTGCAAAAACATCTGGCTGCCTTTTAAGACAAGTGTTGAAGAACAGCTATAATAACAACAAAGAGGAAGAAAACCCTGAAAGACCATATACAAATAGTAATACCAAAAAACATTGCAGTAATGCCTTCTTTTAAAGACAATGAGTTTGCTTCAAAAATTGCACTTTTTTCTTCTTAACACCATCTCCAGACAGCTTAAGTTAAAGGCTTTTAATATCCTCCTCCTTTCTTTTTCTTTCTTTCTTTCTTTCTTTCTTTCTTTCTTTCTTTCTTTCTTTCTTTCTTTCTTTCTTTCTTTCTTTCTTTCTTTCTTTCTTTCTTTCTTTCTTTCTTTCTTTCTTTCTTTCTCTTTTTCTTTCTTTTTCTTTCTTTCTCTCTTTTTTTTCCTTCTTTCTTCCTTTCTTTCTTTTTTCTTTCTTTCTCTCTTTCTTTTTCTTTCTTTTTTCTTTCATTCTTTCTTTCTCTCTTTCTCTCTTTCTTTCTTTGTTTTCACAGCTTCCAGCCATTTCTTTGCAGTAGCATTTTCAGAATGTACTCAAGAACTTGGTATCTCAAAATTATTATTGGAAATGGAAAAGAAACAGTAAACACCTGGTCTCCCTGTAGACATGTGTAAGCTTGGAGCAGTTAAGAAGTTTCTCAACTTTGCACTGTTTCATTTTAACAAACTTTAAAAAAGGGTCATTATTTTTACCAGTTTTTCTCAAGTAACACTGCTTCAGAAACCACTGATCTGAGAATGTTAGTGTAGCCTTTCTGACCTTTTTTGTTCTAAGCAAAAATAGTTACCATTGATTTGTGATAAATGACAGGCTTTAATTTTTCTGTCTTTGAGTAGCAAGAAACCCTGCCATCTCCAATAAGTATCATTGTAACTTATATTAATTAGTGGGGAAATACCAAACTATTCTGATCTATGTCCTGTGTCAAACACAATTCCTTCACTTGCAGTCCTGTGTTCCTTGCCTTCACTTCCCCTTTTCCTCCTTCCCCATTTTCTAAGTTCAAATAGACAAAAAAGTGATGTGAAAATAGACAAAAAAGTGATTTTTTCCTATCCGGTTTTTGATTTTACACATATCTAATGTCTTTGAAAGATGACCAGTAGACTTTATGACAAAACTGAAGATGCTATTCTAAAAAATCGTTCTAGAAACTATGGAAAAAACAAAACAAAGAGGAAGGACTTGAAGACGACCAAAGTATAATCAGGTTAAATCTCATATCAAATCATTTGTTCTCCCTTGACAAACTTTTGGGAAAGGGGAAGAGAGACATGTGACAGCAGCTGCAGATAGTTCAAAGGCTTTCAAAGGGTCTGGTGAGCCCAAAGGAGGCACCTCACACAGTGAGGCTCCAAGTCGAGGCACTGTCTCCAAGTCACAGCCACGAGAAAGAGCCTACAAGGTCTCAGTAATATTTCTTGATTATTTGCTAAATATAGCAACACAGTCTAAATCCTCTGGTGCGTAAATAAATTTCTGCTTCACATATTCTGTGCTTTGTTCCTACAGTATGCAAATATGGCTACTATGTAACCCCAATATTAACTGTGTCTTGTGCTGCAACAAATAAAGCACCAGAGTTTGGACCTTTCCAAATTGAAACGTGGGTTTGACATCATGTTCAGGTCCTTGTTGTGGCTGATCAGTGATCTGAGATGACAAGCTTTGTTTTGAAGGTGAAACAAAGTCAAATTCTGTAACCTCACATGTTGCCAAGAGACGGAACAGTCGTCTTCTGGCCATATCTCATCAGAGGCACTGGCACTAATCCATTTCCAGGCATCACAGCTCATAAACTCAGAACGATTATGGACTCGAAAAAGTCAATCAATACATTAGTTAAGTGAGATGGAATGATTTAGCTCTTAGGGAAAAAAATACAGGGCTCAGTGTTATTCAATGCTAGTTTTGAGCATCCTGGAATAAGGAATCCCAAGAAAACCATTCAGACAGACACATCTGTCTTGGCACATTCACTTGAAATACAATCAGGAAAACAAAGTCTTTTTGTTTTGTTTTAATAAATTGAGAAGACTTCAAAGCAAGGACTGCTTCTTTCTGTTTTACAACAGCTTCTTGAAGGGCTTTTTTTCTGAGACCCTACTTCATACTGAGTATGTGTAACAGCTCAACAAGAACCTGGGTTTGTCCCTCACAAATTTGAAAAGTGAAACTCTAAAGTATCACGTAGGACTGGCAAGTTTTTCAAAGGTGGGAAAACCTTAATGACTTTTAATGCACTTAAATGACTTTTCCCCAGTGACAAATCTGAGCTAGATAGAAAAGCATAGTGTAGAGACAATGGGAGGAAATAGTATACACTGAATGTCACAATACGCATTAAAAACATTTTGACACACATTCTCTTCAATCTTATATGCTAACTTAAAGTACTAAAGGTAAGCAGATGCATGTATTTACACACATCCAAATAAACAACAATGTATATTGACTTATCACAATCTTTATGAGGCCTATTTTAGAAACTAATTGAATCTTTCTTTTATTTTAGAAACTAAATAAATTTTATTTAATGATTCCTTTTTGAAGAAAAAATATTTACAGCATGGGATAGGAAAACTGCATCTTTGTAACTGAAAAAAAAAACTTGAATACTTTAATGAAATTATATATACAATACTCAGTACTGCAATATGCAATACCCAAACATATAATAATTTCATATAGTAGGAGTTAGATCTTCTCCCTCCTCTATCATCCTACATTTTCATTTCAGAGAACCTCGCTCACATCCCAAAGGAAAGTTCCCAAGCTGACATGTACCACAAATTCTAATTTTTTTTTTTTTTTTTTTTTTTAATCTTGAATAGATCCAGAGTATTCTAGCATAAGCTATGGCAGTGAAAATGTGCAATGAACTTACTGGTTATCCTGACTACTAAAAATAGTTATTTCAGCCCTAGCAAACAACATAGTAGAAATATTCTTTCAGTAGATTATTTCTATTAAGTTTTATGTTTCTTGCAGAAAGACAATGTGAGCAAGACTACTCATTAACAGTGGAATGCAGGAAGAAGTAAAATCCTCTAGCAATAGTTCAAGAAAGCATATTACAGTACATCTGTAAACCTGGTTTTCTCTGGATGACTGAGGCCAGAAAATGACATGACAAAGATGCACATATTCCCGATAGATTACTTAACCCTGACAGTGTGCAAAGGAAAAACATCAGCAATAACATGAATATTCACAGTGGCACCCTTTGATGCTTTCATAATTTAGATTTGACCTCAGTGAGAAACTTGGCAAATGACTTTTGTTCCCATGTCCCTAGTCTTTTATGAAAGGACAGTAACGCCCCTGCAACAACCCTTCATCGTGAGTGCCCAGTATGCACCCACAAATGTTTGATATCCAGGATTTTGCAGTCTAGAACTGAAGCGCACTGGAAAAGCTGATATGTGTAGAAGTCACTATGGTTACTGCCTACACTCTCTTTGCCTCCAATAAGAGCTTTCATTTCCATAAGCATTAAAATTCACCAAATGCACCAAAATTATTCAGAGAAAAAAAATTAATCTCTTTGGTTTAGAAGCCTTTTAGCTCTGTTGCTTTTATCTTTTTGAGTATAGACTCTGAGCTGAGGCATATTATTCCACACCTGAATATAAGAAAAAGTATCGCAGGAGAAACCTTGTGGTGGAAATGCTTTGCAGGCCCCCAGCTTCAGCAGTGTGTGTGGAACAGCTGTCTGCTGTTGGCCAGTGCAAAGCTGAAACCCAGAAAACGCTGTACAGGATGCCAGACAAAAGGCACTAGCTGGAGATTTAGCAAGCCAAATTCAGATGATTATGCTTAGTATTATTGTAAATCTTTCCAATACTCAGAAAATTAAAAGTTCATTTCTGTGGTTAGATTCCCTATCTATTGTAATAAGAAATAGCTATATGTAAAACTAATTTTCTTTTTGTTTTTCTTTATCTTACAGCAATCAGTATGAATATTTCTTTCAGAATTCTTACATAAGTGTCAATCTGGCTAGAGCCTGTAATATTTCCTGATCTCACTGTCACTCAGTATACCAAGTTCTTTAAAATTGTATCCAGTGGCTGTGTCTTCAACAGTCATTTAAAACATTTCTTAGTTTTATCCTTTTACTTCAGGTAGCCTTTTACTTAATTTCCTTCCAGCACACTGGACGATTTTGCTCCCTGCTATTGCCTGTTATTTTGAAAACCTGCCTGAACCACCACTGTCAGTTCTTCTCCATACAAGTAGACTTTTTTTTGTCTTTTCACCTCTGTGCCTCCTTACAGCTAGCTGCTTTTAGTGTGACGTATTTGACAGATCAATATATTCTTTATCAGTTCAGTTACTTCTCTTTATTTTTCCTATATGTGATTTTGCTGATGTTCCCTTTAAGTGAAAGTTCTTAATATTGCTCTTCAACACACTCAATGAGGTCCTTTCACTGAGAACCGTTCTTCCCTTTTCCAGGAAGAGCAGAGTGCTCACTGTGTACAGGACATGCAGGTAAAATACTTGACATCTTCAGCAGGAATTACATCAAATTGAGCTGCAGCTTGCAGAGAAGCAGTGCCGTCAGAGGCTCATTCCTGCTGCTGAGGTAGCATATATAGTCCCCTCGACACCCAAATCTACATAATCTCTTCCAGCACTGCCAGCCCCAAGGACTCAACACCCCCAATACCCACAGATGGAACTTTCCCAAAATCATAAACATTTTCTTGAAAGATAGATATGCAAATTGCCCTTGACACTTCAGACCAGATGTCCAAACTGTAAGAACTCAGAATACTGCCTATCACAGCATTACTTTCTTAAACCAGACTGAAAAATAAAGCTTTTCCCTGTAAAAGCTTTTCCCTCAGTTTCACAGTAACAAACTCTTGCTAATGTATTAAATGTCACATAAAACAACAAATCAGCAGTGGTCACTTTTTCATGTATCATTCCCTTGTATGGCACCTAGGTACATTAAAAGAGGAAAAAAGTACTTCCTAGAGGCTCAAATGATTCAGCTGTTGGCTTAAAATAGTCAGCAATTTCTATGTAAGTCATAGAAAATATTGAACAATTCTCTGCTCAAAATTTTTCAGTGTAAATGAGAATGTTATGAAGGTTTTCCTTCTGATGATGTCTTAGTAAATGCACGTGTCCAGGTTTTGACAAAAATAGAAGGAGTTTAGTGGGAGCTTATAAAACTTGTGCAAAAAGCTTATATTTATTGGTAGAGTGCTAGTCTGAATTTTAGGCTGTTTTCTGTTATGCTTGCCTATTTACTTGTGCTCCTGTCTTATTTCCTGGGAGAAATGCCAAAAAAATAAAGTGACCTCTGTATACTAACTATTAAGTATGTCACATCATGCTACTTAAAATATGTTACAACCTGGTTGGCACAGAAACACATTTTGTTCTGTTTGGGAACACATATACTCAGTACAATGAAAATTCACAGCCCCAGCTTCTTGGGAACCAAGAAGTCAGCTCTAAATATGGCTTTATAAAGGGGTTCAGCTGCAGCATTACAGTCTATGGCAGAGTATCTTAACCCACAAACAAGATAATTGATAATGGGACAATATTTAAAACAAGCACAGATCTTGCTCAGATTAAATTAATCCAAGTTGGGGATCAAATGACCTGTAAAGCTACAAATTATTCTTTAGAAATCATTCCAAGCTGCAAACACATAGAAGACATGCCCTGACTTTACCTAAAGCACAAACAAATACAATGCAGATTCACAATCACAGTGACTGAGTACACAGAATAAAGATAACACAGCTATAAAAAAGTCACTATCTCACAGAACACAGCCAGCAGATAGATTTAAGGAGAAAATAAAGATGCTGAGGAACTAGTGACTTCTGTAGGCCTGGAAGATGCCAAGACACAAAGTGAGCTGCAAGGGGTGAGCAAGAAGAGGGACCAGAGAAAGCCTGCAAGAAAACAGCCAGGGATGGGAGCAGGGATAAAAGTCTTTGCTGTAAATAAGAAGGTCTGCCCTGCAGCCTATTCTGCCATCCTCATGTCTGCAAGACAGGCAGAGGAGAGTTTGTCACTGTCACCCACAGCCAAGCTTCAGCTGGGCACCTGCTTGGCTGTAGGGCTCTGCCGAGCAGCCTTCCAGGAGCAGCAGACCTTTGAGACTCTGCTTTAGCCAGCGCTGCTGTAACGCAAGTGGACGGCTCCATCTAGAGGCAAATATCCCCTGAGCTGCTGAAATGGCATCATTGCGACTGAAGTATCTCCTTCTCCACCAGTCAGAACCTACTCAAAATAGCGCTCCGAGCTGCTGTCCTCTTGGCAGGGATGTCCAGCAAGAGGGAGCAACCTCCATCCACCTCACCTTCTGCAAAGGCTGAGCAGTTGAAAATAAAGCCAAGCTTTCCCTGAAATCCACCTCCCAGTTTGGATGGTCTCCCACACCAAGCCTTCCAGATCGATTCTGCAGCATCCATCAAATGACACAGATTGAAGGCTTACTTTCATTCTAATGGCAAGAATGGGTCCCACAGGCAAAGGGTTCCTGCACTCCTTTACTACTTCTGTCTCATAAGAAATACAGAGTATTTCCCACTAATATCTTGATAAGCACATCTATATTCAGTATAAAACAGAGCACCAGTAGTTAATATGAAGTTAAAGAAATGTCTCAAAAAATAGTGAGATTATCAGAGAGAATGTTTATAATCCTTTATGTTACAAAAACCTTCTCTATTGAACAAAGATCAATCTATTCTTTTCTGTCCATCAATTAACAAATATCTCCAACCACATACTGATAAGGAGCCCAGGAGCACCAAATCACACACTCCAAAAAACACATGCCAAGTCTAACTTCATCCTCTCCATTGCTAGGGTACGGACTCTGTGCCAAGCTATTCTCACTGAAGAGCTCCTCTTCTGCACTGATCAAGAAATTAAAAAAAAAGCCTTTGAGTAGATGTCTCTGAAAGCCCTTTTCTCCCAGTCACAGGGCAAAACATGTATTGCAATGTAATTTTGAAAGCTTAACTTCACTGTATCTTACTGTACTGCTAAAAGGGCTTTTTCAAATAGGCAGCAACCAATTATATGAATATAATTCTTCCTGTTCACTGTTTGCAGGTTTGTGGGGTATGTATTACCAAATATGCACCTGTTATAAATCAGTATGTTTAGATTCAGACAAGCTGTGTATCTGAGCAACAGCGCAGCAAGGAGCAACTGCTGTCTATGCATTACATTTTCTCAGATTACTCATTTATTATACAATAGTGTCCTAAATTTTACCCATCACTTTATTCTGGTGTTAGTGAGGAAGAAAACTTGGATTCAAACTAGTTTACCTTTTCCATAATGATGCAAGTTAGGTATAAGTAGTTAACATTAAAACTGGTGAGCTGATTTTTGTAAGCAAGACACATTGGGGAGTAAAGGGAGAGAAAAAAATAATGCTCCTTTTCCTATAAAAAAAATTGCACAAATGTCTGCTCATTTCTTAACCTATTCTTTTTCTTTTTTACTCATTTTACATGTATTTTCACAATAAGAATAGAAATCTAAATGAAAAAATGCAGAGGCAACATATTTTACAGATCTAGGTTAGGTTTTGGGTTTCTTTTAAGGGTATATATTTCATAAAGCATTGTTTATTTTACAGGATTCATTGCTGAAAAAAAAACATAGCAAACTACACAGTCATTTCTTCCCTGACTTCTTCCTACCTCAGGAATTCAGATCCAGTTTGCTGTTACTCAAAACAAAATTACTTGCAGCAATGACTCATATTTTTGTGGTAGCAAAGAATATAAGATGTATGTCTATTTATGTAGCACATGCATAATAGCACATTGGAAGTTTTTTAAGGTCTCTTCTAAGAGAAGTGCAAGAGCATGGATGGAGAAAAAGCTCATTGGAGTCAAAGGAGGACCCCAGTGGACTCTCACACGTGTTTGCAAATACAAACACGTACAATGACACTGAATATGTGTAAACACCTATGGGAAGAGTTGAGTATCAATCAAATGAAAACATCAGAGCTAATCTCCAAGAGGCTCTAGTGGTTAGCAATCACTTATGCCCAAAGACACTCCCACCTTGCAAGCTCAGCTTCGTCCCTTGGCTTCAGACCCAGAACAGACCAGTCCTCAAGCAAGTCCTGCCTCTTTGCGGTATCTGGCTTTGCAGTGTCCAGCACTGATTTAAATCAATGTCTCAAAAAACAGAGTCCTAGGTGGCCACAGAAACTGCACAATTAGTGTACCTATGAAACATATGCCACAGCCCCAGGCTTTACCTGGGTGGTCCAAAACTGAAGAAAATACAGGTGAGAGATGGACCTCAGACTTTCATTATTGCAATAAGTTTTTGGAGGCAGTCTTTTTATGAAAACATGAATTAATCTAAATGGATAAAAGAGAATAACAGCTTAGGTCAAGATACAGTGCTCAGAAAGGTGAAAAATACATGGAGGGCAAAGTAGCATGCTGAGAAAGATGGAGAAGACGGCCGATCATGGTATATGTTAAAGAAGTGGATAGGGCAGAGATCATTCACAAAAATTTAACATAGCCCTCCCTGCGTGTTGGGAACATATATGACACACAAAATTCTAAGATTTTTTTATATCTGGAATGGCTTAGCCCTCTCTTGCTCTACCTGAAAATGGTAAAATACATGAACAGTGACTTCCGGAGACTGAACTACACAAGTATCATGAGTGTGATGCCAAAACTTCAAATGTCGAAATCAGAACAAAACTGAGACTATTTCAGTCATTGTAGATCAATGTTCCTGGTCTAAATTAGTCAGCTGCCTGTTATGCAAGAACATCCTCCCTGCTAGTCATTCTCACAGGGTATTTACAGAACACTACATGGGAATGGTGAGAATCTGAGTGAAGGTACTACCAGGAGGAGGCTACTTAAAAAAGAATATACCGCATACATTTTCAGGCAGACATTTAAGTAGACATTTCTATAGAGCATTTGCTTTTTCCCTTTGCAATATATATGCACACAGACATACATGTATACACACATGCATACACCATGTTTTCATGTCATTGCAGGTAATGTGGGAAGGAAGGCATACATAAATATGTTTTGAAAAATTTTTCTAGAGCATGAAATACATCTGCTACTTCTGGATAGCACAGGCTTATTCGGAAATAGGTTTCAAAATGCAGCCTTTGGAGAAAAGTATTTCACAAACCAAAGTGATTCAAAGCCTGTTTTGCCATGATAGCATTTACTGGAGCAGGAGGAAGAGGAAAATTTTGTTTTATATCATCCCAATGGATTCAAATCTTCCCTTTTTCTGGATGTTTGATTTGATTCAGTGTCCTGAACTAGTTGTAAAACATCTTGTTAAAAAGTACAATGCACACAAGATATTTCAGCACAATGATCAGCTATTCTTCTCCTTCCTTTCTATCTTACACTCTCATTTCCTTACCCTCACTGGTTGGGGTTGCAACATAGTTTCATCTGTATGAGATAATTTCTGCCTGCTTAACTAATGCTGAAAGACTCCTTTCTGGAAAAATACAGAAAAAGTGAAGTGATCATAAGGTGGACTAGCTAAAAAAACTCTCATTGAATAGCCTTTTGCTGTTTGAATAATATGACAGGATTGCTCTGTGTGCAGTTATCCCAATTGCTATTCTATTAATACAGTCATAAAGAAAGCAGGGGAAAAAAAGTCAAGTAATGTTCCAATTTTTAACTATTATTTTTACTGTATGTTTTCATTTTTATTTCTTAAGAGGTATCGTACATGAATTAAAAGAAGCTTGGTTCATTTTGTTAACACAGAATACAACTCGATTTGCACAGATTCAGGGTCCATCTTATTTGCTAAAGCCAGGGATAGAGACCCAGAATTGTTGAACCAAGCCAATAGTTAGGCTACTTTTGTTTGATAAATAGCATTTTTTCAATAGCACTTGACCAAAAATGCAGAAGCTTCAGCAAAGCCCGCCAAACTCCAAAGGGACTGTCTGATGATTTGGCACAACTTAGGATAATGCTGAAAGCAAGTACAGCCAAATTAGTACTTGCATTCAGTTAAAATGAAATGGACTATAACATAAATAGATCAAAATTGGGCCCAGATCCTGCAATTCACTATGCAGGCAGACTGTCAAGTGCAGAATCAGCACTTTGGTGAGCAGAAATCTAATGAGGAAAAGCTCTAAAATGCCGGAAAGAATTATTAGAAGAAAAACTATTTAAATCCTTCACATAACTAGAAATACTTGCTAAATACCACAGATATTAATAAATGAGTTAAGAGCAATTACTTTGAACCTGTAAACGATTCTTTAAATGTAGTGAAAAGAATTTCATGCAACAATGTGTCAAGCCGGTTCGGAAAAAGCGCTAAAAAAACCTTGATGACTGTGTCTATCCACAGCAGAGCAAGTGTATAATCAGTATTAACCAGTCCTGAGCACAACACAAGTGACACAGATTTTGGAAGAAGATTAAAGATGAGAGAGAAGGAGCAAAAGGTTAAACATACAAATCCCACAAAGAAAGGAGTCTTTAAATGCTGGGCTTTTTTGAGAATTGCAGCCTACAGTGCAGTTCCTCTGCTTCATGTTTGCTCTAAATTAGAAATAAATAAATAAATAAAGAGAAGCAGTTTAGTATTCTTAAAGAACCAGTTTTATGGAGAATTCTATTTTCATTAACATGATAGATTGCATCACGTTATATAAATAAAACCTTATACTGTGACACAAGGATCTGCTAGGAAAGTCAGGAATTCGATAGACAGAAATTATGTGAAAATCTGCAAACCTGAACACCGAGGAGAAAAATAAAACAAAGGAAACAGAACATGTTTCTAGACACTTTATGGATAAAAATAAGTACAAATAATAAAGGAAAAACAACAACAACAACAGAAAGCCTTACCATGATATTTGCACAACTGTGTGTCTGTAGCCCATGCTATAAACGTGGATACCTTCTAATTCCATCATCTCAGCCCCTCTAGTGGTCAGCACCTGAAGATCTTGCCTTCAGGAGGGACACGATCTTTCCACATGTACCATTTGCTGTTGCTCCTGTATCTTGACAGATATTTTTTTCTTAATTGTGTAATTTTTTCTGGAGATGTAACTTGTCACTTTTTATTAGCATTTTTGTCAGTGCTGCTGCTACGTGCATACATTTAATTGCTAAGCAACAAAGAGTAAGCTCTGCACAGCACATTTGATTACTGCATTCCCTGTGCTATGCATTGTTACTAATGCACTTATATAATAGGAACTAAAAAAAAAAAAAAAAAAAAAAAAAAAAAAAAAAAAAAAAAAATTTTTTTTTTTTTTCAAAAAATATAAAAAC
>VZTE01000960.1:697944-774682 GCA_013397775.1 Eulacestoma nigropectus | reverse complement strand
TGTTTTTAAATCAAATATAAAAAAAAAAAAAAAAAAAAAAAAAAAAAAAAAAGTAAAAATATTTATTTCTGTTTCCATAGCATCTAGAAGCCACAATCTGAAATCAGGCTCCATTATGCTAGACACCAAGAAGAGAGCTAACAGCTGAAGATGAGGGCAAGTGAACCGATAGAAAGTGGACAAAAGTTAAAAGCAGAGATGAGTTTCAGTGTTTCCATAGAAGAATAGGCTAAGTCTAAAGCTCAGAGGTGACTACCCACCTACAGCTAGTCATTCTCAGACATTAGGGAACTATCACTGTGGCTAAAATACTTGAGGCTTTTGCAAGTGTTGTGGCCTCAATGCGGAAAGCATTACCAGTTTTCAAAAGTTTATCAGTTTGAAAGAAATACATCTGCACTGCATCAAGAAATTCTCTCTCATTCTCTTTTAAGTTGTAGAAAAAAACAGGGCAGGCAGTATTTTCTCACCAAATGTTACAGTTCACTGTCTGCTCTTCATATCGAAACATGTATTTGCCCTGTCATTGAAGGCTGCTGTCTCCAAAATCTGAGTTTGGCATTAACAAGGACTACTTGAGTCTATCACACAAGGGACTGCAACTATCTTTCCTTTGTTGAAGTGCAGGTGTGTTTACCAGAGAATTCTCTTTACACCTGAGATGTACAAGGACAGTGGTCCCTCCTTGTTCTTGGTGTGATTACCAGCCATTTTGCAGTCAGCACTGCATTTCTAGGTAGTGCCATATCTGCAATGTTTATCAAGAAGAGCTGCTTGGAAAACTAAGCCATGATTGCGTAGGTGTACAAACTTGCACAACCACATGCAACTATTTTTATTTCTGCAGTTAGATTCAGGTATTGGCCCTGACTCTCTCTGTGTCTCTTTGGCATTTCCTAAGTAGCTCAAATGAAGCAAACAACTAGATGAAGAGACCTGGTAAAATCCTCCCAGACTTTATTTCAGGATACTAAATACCTGGAGTTATAGCAGGTATACTTTAAGACAGGCTTCTAGACTATTAGCCTCAAGGATCAAAAGGAGTGGTAGGAAAAGAGGTAGTTACTTTTGAATTATGAACAGTCATGTGCACAGTCCTGCCCAATAGCATTAGTATTTCCTCTGGGTTCCAACATTTTTACAAAGAAACTGAAATTCCCTAATAGCTAATGTGTCCTGTCTCTTTTGATGGGACTGAAACAAGTTGTGTTCTGGGCACAACATCCTTTATACTCCCATGGGAAAGCCAAGCAGAATTGTTCTAAATGAACCACAGCAGGAGACCACAAAGAACATTATCAAATTCCTAAACTAATTAAGTACATCAGTACTTAATCATACAAAGTGCTTCTGCATTAAGCTACTCAACACAATAATTACTTAAACCCTGAAATATCATTGTGAATATACACTTTTTATTGCTATTTCATAGGAGCGGAGATGGATGCTTAGAGAGGCTTTATATATTTTCAAGAACTACAGACTTAAATCATTTCACATACAGACCTTGCTGGAAACCCTAGGTAAGGACAGCTGTGACAAGTCCAGCAGAGCATTTTTAGTTCAGAATCATGGACTATTCTGATTTGGAAGGGACCCACAAGGATCATCAAGTCCAACTCTTAAGTGAATGGCCCATACAGGGATTGAACCCACAACCTTGGTGTTATTAGTACCAGGCTCCAAACAACTGAGCTACTCCCAGTTCACATCCTGTAGTGACTTCAACCAGAACAGATGCCAGGGAACCAGTTGCCAAATAGGCAACCCTGTTCTTGCCTCCTGGGTGACTTTGTGAGATAAATACAGAAGAAAATTACAGACTTTCTAGCTACTAGAAAGAGCTCAGTGATTTTCTTGTGATCCAGAGTCCTACTCAGCTAAGGATTCAACAGAAGGTAGCACAGAAAACAAGTCTCACATCACTGCCTTCTAAGACAGAAATTTTAAAAACCCATCAAATGAGGTAAATTAATGGCATATTACATTATATTTGTGTGCTGATAACAGTAAGAATTAAATCTTTTTCCTGCCACATAACTTCCTAGCAGTCAAGAACTCCTAAATGAATAGGTGTGTTTCTACATTTCTTAACACATAGCTCATTTCTGGATCCTCACGCTGAACATTAATATTTTCTTCTGCTTAGGTCAAGATAGCAGAATGATCTTGTTTGACAGGATTTTCCTTAAACATCAGTCTGAACACCAAACACATCTGGGACTAGCATAGCCTTCTTGCATTCATTTGCACAAACTCATAAAGCTTTCTGGGTTCAACTCTTAGTGATGATTCCAGTGTGACTGTGAAGCATTAGATACACAATACAGTCTCTGAACGTGAGCTGCAGTGACAACATGTGCAATACAGCCAAACAGGGAGAGAAAAGAAAGGCTATATATGACCATCTTAATGGTCACACAGTTTAGAGAACAGGGTTCTAAAAAATGCTTTGCAATTTCCCCATTTTTATAATTGCCCTTTCATGCCTCCAAAGAAGACTTGCAGGCTTGTTTGGCTTCAAGGAGGAAAGTATACAGGTTATGTGCAAAGTATACAGGTTCTGTGCATGTAAGTATACAGGTTCTTAGTTACAAGCTTGTGTTTAATAACTCCTTTAACTTTTAGTCAGCTCTGTATTGGTCACACAGTTGGACTAGGTGATCATTGTAGGTCTCTTCTAATTAAAATAATCTGTTCTCCTGTTCCATTCCACTCCATTCCATTCCATTCCATTCCATTCCATTCCATTCCATTCCATTCTGCAGTGTTGGTCACAGCAGCCATAGACCACAGGGCAGGCAGGGTGGTGCCCAGTCCAGGTGGGGGTTGGATATCTGCAGCAGCTGTGGACTAATGGCATTCAAAAAGGGAATTTTTTTTTTTTCTACAGAGCCCCATTAAAGAGTATATCTACTTACAATTAAAATGAAAGGGATAGTAAGACTCTTAGCACCCTTTTATCAAAAAAAGCACTCACAGCAGCAGTAGCCTTTGTTCATGCTTCCCAGATCATGAGGGTTAATGGGGTCACGTTTCTAAATGAGGTGGCAAGACAAGCCTTACTGGACTCAGAAAACAATCGCCTCCTGAAAATAATAAAACTGGATAGATTTCTCTCTTTTAGAAAGGTATTTTTCATGGACAGGCTCCATCTTCCAATAGACCACCAGAAACAGGATAATCTTTAGCCCATACTAAGCTAAATATATATGTATTCCTAGCTCAAAAACAACTTTAAAGATGCTGAGAAGTTGTTAAACTCAGAAGACTAAGTACGAGCCAAAATAGGACTGTGGATTAAAAAGACATTTTCAAAAGGTGTGTGTGTAAAAGGCTCAAAGATACTTCTCAGTTCAGGAAACAAAGCTTGCATTCTGGTCGTTTTTTTCCTTTGCAGAGAGATCATTCAAAGGAAGACAAAACTAAACATTCACTGAGAACATAAGGAGCACCCAATGGGGTCCTTCCTCAATTGCAGTGCTTTAGGCATACTTAACCAACAGTTTCCAGGCTTTTTTCTGAGCTATTATTTTCACTTCTTCTATATTCACCATTTTTGGGAGGCTTGTCTTTAACCCAATCTGCTAACACGTGTAATTAGGGTGCCCACCACTGTGGGGAGAGAATTTTATCCAGCAGCCAAATAAGGAGGTGAGTAGCAGCTGTGATCTTTATTGTTGCAATATTAATAATTTAAACCTTCTATAAAACAGTTTGTTAGGGTTGGGCATGAGGGAGCGAAACATTACAGGGCTTTCTGTAATTTAGTGCCTCTGAGTGATGAACAGTAGAGCACATCTTCAAGCACTTGTCTCCAAATCAATGCTTCCTTGCTTGTAAGGCAGAGGCAGAAAATGTTTTATTCACAAGATTTCAGAAATGGTGAAATGCAGCTCAAATGACAAAACTTTTAGAATATGTACTTTACTTAAGCTTTGAACCTGATAGAATCTGTTAAGATTTACACGTCAGAAAAAAAGGGATCTTCAGCTTCTAAAGTAGTGAGGTGTAGTCAATCTCTGCTGTATTCTAAATTTTGCTCTCATTATAGTAACTGAAAAACGCTTCTCAATTCCAAACATTTCCATCAGTTCAAAGTGGGGTGGAAGTGGGAGACATCCCACAAAAACCGCATCAACAATATGGGGGTGAGGGGAGACCAGTAAAATTCTAGGAATTATTCAGATCTTAGACTAATATCTCTCTGCATGGATGCAACAAATATTTGATGTAATTTTATCATTCTATAGAAAGAGCTTTTTGACAAATGTCAGTGAAAGAGGTCTTTGTCTGCTGGTTTCATTTGCTCATGCCAACAAGAACAAAACACCAAAACAGAAAAATACTAATTTTCAGTGGTCTTTATTAAGATAACTGTATCTGCACATCCAGGACTAAACTGAAAGTCTCTCATCTACATTTCCCACAGGAAGAAAGATGGGAAGATATAAGTGTTAAGACTGTTTTGAATGTAGAACCCTATTGTGTGTAGCTGTTGCCATCTATCAGCTCTTATGTTCATGCCAGACATTTGATAAGTTTGCTTATGTCTTTGTTTAGTTCAAATTAGTTCTGCAGGGGAGAAAAGACAAGAGATCTTTTGGAGAAAAAGTAATAATTTAAACTTTCAGATATTGAAAATCAGACTGATTTTCTTCAGAAAGAATACTCACTAGGCTGAAGAAGGCCATCATTCATTTTCTACAATAATGAAGGCATGGGATGAGGTGTACTTTGATTTCCTGATTATAATAAAAGTGGGAATAGTTTTTTACTGTATGCAATGTGAAGAAGAAAACAGTGATGTTCTACAGGCATGCAAAGAAAGTGTATCTGAAATAGCATTGTATTATGTACAAAAGAAAATTAAGTATAGCAGGATTATGCAATATGCTGCCCCTCACCAATACTGATAAACATCAAATGTTTTCATATATGGAACCATAGCATCCATTATGTTGTCTCAGAATACATATGCTTCATAACTAACATCATTAGAAGAGGAAAAGTCTGTTCTGTAAAAGCTGAGCAGTTAAGTGATGCTCATAATCCCTACCATGCAGTCTATTAACCTCAGAAATTTTAAGTAGCTTCGTAGTCATCCATGGCATTTCAGATTTCTCACAGCTTCAAATCTGTGGGCAGCTTCACAAGCTTTTTGTAAAGTTTCTCATGACTAGGACATCTGTAAAATTCCCTCCAGACCTTTCTTCAATTCATCTTGTTTTATGCAGTCAGTACTTGACGTATCTGAATAAGGATAAAGGTACACCCCTAAAAACATGCTCTACTGAATGCAATATCTTTTTTTAAAAGAGCTATTGGTAATTTTACGTGCTATAAGGTATTAAAGGCATTCTGTTTCTTAATCTTACCTTTTTCTTCCCATTTCAATGTGAGTTTTTGACAAGCAGTGTTCCCAGATGAGACTCATAGTAAGGAGTCAAAATAATCAGATATCAATCTTCTGCCTTTTATGAACTAATCCACCATTCAACACAGGTGTCCTCACTATTTACGTGAAATAAATTATTTATTTTAGAGTCAGATGAAAAATTGCAACACTGCCTAACACGTTGCTTAGAGACAACTGACAAATTTTCTTCCTGGATGCGTACTTGGGAAATATGAGAGAGTAGAAGTGGGATGCTAAATTTTGGCGTAGTGGTTTTTTGTTAATTCCTTTAGTCCACAGAGGGAAGAAATTGGTGCACCTTTCTTAATTCTGATCTCATGAAACCGGCCTTCTTTTTCTACAAGGAATTGATTCAGCTCTCAACTGCAGTAATAATAACACCTTTAAGCTATCCTTCACAAATGTACTTGTAGTCCTGACTCCTTGACAAAAATACTTCTGTACTTCTGATACAGATATATGAGATGGGCCTAGTTGAAGAAACATATGAGGATTACGTTAAGAGAAATTCAAAGATCTGCCTGCAGAGAAGAGGATGTCATCTCTTCCTCTCTGGTTGGCAGCACTAAATAATGTTGCAATACATAATGTTAGATAGTATGAAAAAGATATTTAGATACTCAGAGATATTTTCAGACTCTAATGTCTGAAAAAACAGATACACAATACTCTGGATATTATATCTTAGGGCATCCATTCAGTTGTTTTAGTACTAGAGGAGAAGAAGCAATATATGCACCCTCTCAGAAGTCAAATCCTACCTATCTAACTTGCAAGTTACCTTGTGTGGTGAAGAATCTAGATGCAGAGCTTCCAAATGGGTGGACAGCTGTTGTAGTGAGGGTCGAAGGACCAGAGAGCTCTGGTGAGACCGCTCGCTGGTGGGTTAGAGAAATATAAATAACTCACCCACCTCAGGGTACAAGGAAAACTACCTCACCCATCTGCCAGTGCTGCTGTATGCTAACTTGGTCTGTCTGGTTGGCCTGGTCCCCCACTCCGCCCCTGTGCCCTCAGATCATTGGTTCTATAACCCTGTGTAAGCCTGCATCCGACCCGGGCTCGGTCTCTTTGTCCCTGGACACCTTCAAAGATGGTTTAAAAACCCTTTGGAATTCCACACAAGGAGCCCTCCTGATTGTCTCTGGTAAAACGTGGGCTATCCCAGCTAGGGTGGGAGCGTGTGCTCAGTGCCTGCCATTGGCTCAGGTGCGGAAAGTCAACTTGCTAGTGCCAGGCTGCACAAGCCGAAGCGATCCCTGCCAGAGGCGCTTTTGGTTATATTGCAGCGACTCCATCCCACCCCACGACCCCACTTGGAGCCCTGCATTAGACAGCGTTAGCTGCTTGGGATAAATAAAAAGACCCATGTCTGAGCTGCTGAGTTGGTTTGGGGTTTTGAATCTAAGGCTTTAAATTACAGAATTTTTAAGGACTATATGTACTTGCAGTCTTATGAGCAGGGAGAAAAAAAAGTCAACCAGATTTGTGATCTGAATACAAGGGAAAGATAGTTGCTTTAGATCTTGTGTTGTACTGCACAACTAAATTTGCTAAACTCAAACTAAATTTTCAGTGTCTCATTGGTATCAGGGCAGTTCTGATTTCCCAACTCCTGGTGACCACAAGCAGCAATCATACTGAATGGCTTAGTGTGCTTCAATACCACCATGCCAAACCCTGCTACGCCAGCATGAAACTCCTTTTAGCCTCTCATATTTCCTACTCTACATATTGGCCCTAGTTTAAGCCCACTTTTTTGGCAAAGCAGTACCCTAAGTTTCCAGGGATTTCCAGAAAAGGACTCTCTGGAAGCTGATCAAGCTGCTGTGTCCCTGGCAGTGTGGCAGAGCCCATGGAGCCCCCAGAAGGGCAGGAGAAGGCTGCAGCACCCCCTCCGCTTCCTGCAGCTCCCACAGGCGCCTCAGCTCTGCTCCACAGCCCACGAGGACGCTCTGAGTCACAGCTCACAACGTAAAAGCTCCATCTGCAAGAGGGTTCCTTCTCTGCAAGCAATGGGAGATGATACTCTGACTAGAGGAAAAAAAAGACAGAATGTGGCATTCATCTGAAGAATGATGCTGTACCAATGTCCCACATCCTCAGCTCCAAATGGGGGATGGAAGTTCCTATTTGCTTGACATGCAAGAGAAAACACTTCAAATTAAAGATAAAATATATAAAAACTTCTTTCTTTTTTTTCAATGTATACCAGTGCTGTCTATGAGTCACTTTTTTTTCTCCAAAGAGAACTGTAAACTAACTAAACACTAAGTATATGTTTGGTAAAACAGAATATCCAAATTTATTAGATACACATTCTAAAGGTCATGTTCTGTAACATCACACTGATCACCACCTGATTAAATTGCCTACTGCTCCAAATTTAATGAGAGACTGAAAAGTATCAATGGCAATTGGGATAGACGATCCTTTAAAGAGAGAAAGTGAGTGGGTAGTTAGTTGAAGCACAGAAGAATGCTTATTAATGTGGAGGCAGAAAAAGTCCTTTCTGAGAAAAACAATTGAAGACTATTTTATTTGGAAAACATTGAATTTTTATTTGTGTTGCTTCACTGAAGTCCTGGATACAGTATCAATTCTCTAACACGTGAAAAAA
This sequence comes from Eulacestoma nigropectus, assembly GCA_013397775.1. Taxonomy (NCBI): domain Eukaryota; kingdom Metazoa; phylum Chordata; class Aves; order Passeriformes; genus Eulacestoma; species Eulacestoma nigropectus. Next base: position 766,643 of record VZTE01000960.1, on the reverse strand, counting down.
TGAACAACAAAATCAACAACCAATAATCCAGCAGACTCTCTTCTGCCTACAATTGCATACTGTATGGTAAATTTAATGTTTCCAAATTTTTCAGTATAAAATTTGCCATTATTTTCAGGAACTCTCTAAGTGATTTGTTTCTTGCTCTGTTTTTCTTAAAAGTTTTTTACGCCAAGCAAAGCCATTGTCAGGAAATCCAAGTACACAGAAAGATATGAAGACAAAGACAACAACAACTATCTGACGGAAAACTACAGAGCTACTACATTAGGAAATAAGGAATAATTTAATCTTAATTAATATAAATTCTCTTAAAGACACAAAGTATTCTTTATGATCTTGCAGTAAGATTATCAAAATGTTTTATTAGAGGTTTGAAATAGCACCAAAGGAAAGTGCTGTTAAATATGTCACTCAGATGCTCATCAGAAACACAGTGATAAAGGGGCAGTTCTTATAAAAATTACCCTATTTTTAAAATCATAATCAGATCTTTTTATGCCCAAAAGATAGGGTCCATTTCAAATAAGTATTATTTAAAGGAAATCGCATGAACTGTGTTATATAAAATATCAAGCAAGGCAACTGCAATAGATATTCTGGGTTCATAATCAACAGAATTACTGATCTTTTTATGTCTGTAAGCCTGCAATTCTACTCATATTTTACTCTGACTGCAAAATGCATATCAAAATTCCAGACTGACTTTTTTGAAGTTAAAATGTGCCGTGAAAGCAATATTTAAACATATATATATACAAAAACAAAAGGAAGCACTTAAGACACTGTTTTAAAGTATCATTGACAAGTGGTAATTCAGTGGTTCTGAATTAAAGGGAAAAAATAACAAGAAAAATCTTTTAACTCTGTTTTAGTTCTGTGAAATGACTAGTCCAGCTGTCAGGAGCTATGACAATGTCAAGTCTGGGATCCTCAGGTCCCAGATGGGAGGATTGCACAAGTGCTTCAGCATAAAAGCTCTTTCAGAAGCCATATTTGATGTTCCTTGTCCATTCTGTGCCAGGAGCTTGTCAAAATACAGATGAATTGTGGTTCAAGACTGGGGTTAAAATCTGTCCTCAAGCAAATGACTGCAGTCTGTTGCTCAGTTGAAAGGCTGACTTGTTTCCTAGTTCCCAATTTTCTTTTCTTTCAGAGCAGGTATTTTATTTAGAGTCATATCTGGCCAGGTGAAAAGGACAGACATCAACTACTTGGTATAAAATGTCTGACAAGGTACTTGGGAGAGTGGCAAAATGTACAAAACAACAGCAAACTCAAGCTATAAGCAGCAGAAGAGATTGAAGCACAAGCAACCAGCAGCATGAGCAACCACCAGCATGAGCAACCTGGCCTCTTCCCAAGCTGCCAGCAGAATGAACTTCAGTAAAAAGTTATTTCCCTTTTTAAGAGAAAGCAACTGTTGGTTCAGGCAATTCCCACCAGGTCTATTATTATTTACAATGGAGGCAGACATCACTCTTGGCTGTTGCTTAAGGAGAATAGGGAGAGGAGGAGAGCTCCAACAACTTTTAGAAAAGAAGAGGCGTAACTCTTCACAGCACATTCTTGGGTGCAGTGAGAAGGGACTTCATTGCTAATTATGGCTTATTAATGCTATTGCATTTTAAGTTATCACAGAAGGGGTTCGGGTTAGAAAGTACATTATTATTTTGAAAATCTTCTGACTTACCTCTCCCCGAAGTCCTTTTGCCACGAATCAAAATTACCTTTCTCTAGCCAAATGGTGATAGCCTGTCTCCACAGGCTTAGATAAGTTACCCCAGTCCCTGATAAGAGGTCTGCTCTACCCTCAGATGGAGAAATGTCACACAGAAAGGCTACCCTCGCACCAGCTCATGTCCTGTGATAGGTACAAGAGACACAGCAGAACAAGACCTGCATGGGCAAGAGGTTCAGAGTTGGCATAACCTGCATGGGAACTGCATCCATCAATAATTCAAGTCAACCCTTCAGCTCTTCTAACTAGAGGAAAGGTCACACAGCACCTGCTCCCTGGTCCTGCCTGGAGGTAAGGTAGTGAGGTGGCACCAGCTGGCGGCTTCTTCTGATGCTTGGAACATGTCATGGCTTCACTCCAACAAAAAGGAAGCACGATACATTAAACATCCCTTTACCTCACCATATGCTCTTGCCATGTGGGGGGTTTTGGACCTGTTTGAATGTGGTTATGTAATTATGACTGAACTCTGTTCTGAGGTAGAGGAAGTTTGGAGAGGTGCCTCCTCCCTCTCCCTTAAGCATGGGACAGTGAGGAGCACCCATGGCAGAGGCAGCTTTTTAAGTCTCTCCTCATTTTTCAGACTTTGAGGAAAAATAAGAATCTACCAATGTTTCTGCTGTAATTGAATTTTCAAGCCTATGTTTACCAGATAGTTTTCAATTCTGAGAGGAGAGGGGAAGGAAAAAAAAGAAAGGATAACTAAAAAGAGAGAAAGAAGAGAGATTGTAAAAGCTAGCTTAAATGCTTGAGTAATAATATCTCTAGGACGGTTTCCATTGCCTAGATTCCAGTGGCATTATAAGATCACCATTTAGTAATCAAGTCTGCAAATCACTGTCTTGAAGAAAGACAATCTTGGACAGAACAGAGAGGCAGGAGAAACAGGTAAAAGCAAGACAGTTACAATTACTAAACTAGACAGTGGTTATTCATTTCATCTCTAAAGAGAAAGCATATTTTATTATTTACTCTGTCTAAACTCTGTTCTGCAAGCCCGGTTCTTTTATACACTGAAGCCTGCATTACTGAGGTATGAAATGAATATAAATAATATTTACATTCAACTCACAGTTCCTAAGTCACAAAGCTTAAGAATGCCAAGTAGATAAATCCAAACAAAGCTAATTTCACATTTCATGATAGAAAGATTCAGGAATAATAAAGCATGACAATATAATAGTGGAAACGAAAAAAAAAGAAATCCCTGCATCATGTTAGGTTTCATTTTATTCTCTGTGAGGTACACATTGCAATTAATTGTGCAGGCTATATACTAAACATGAACGTTTAGTCATGGAAATCACTGTCAGTCAATTGATTGCTATCAAGAATATGCTCATCACAGAACTTGTTTCTTCTTGATCCACTTTAACAAAACTGAATATTAATGCACAACAAAAATAGTAGTCTTTGCATGCAAAACTTACGTGTTTCACTGAAGACACCCCCACTTCCTCCTACCAAACAGCTGTGTACAATAGTATATTCCAAAAAATTTTCTTTAATGCTAGAACACCAAAGAATAGCTGAGGTAAAAGGAAGTCTTTTTGTCAAATGCCTTGCTTAGTAAAGACACTTGTATGTATTTTTATTTTACTTACAAATTTAAAAGCTGGTATCATATTACATAACTTCTTCCAGGCCAGAATTATTTTACAATTAAGCCATCATCTGAATGAATCTTGAAAGAATTATTGGCACTTTCTACTCCATCTATTGGTGAAATATATAGAAGCAACAGAAGAGGTCTGACTAGGAAAATATGCATTATGGATAGACATACAAACCTGTTATTCAACTATTCATGAGTACAGCCGGAGCAGAGGCACATTGAGAAGTGCACTTTCAGTCCAAAATAGGAATAGTAAATCTCCAAACGGATATATAAGCTAAGAACAATATCTAAAAGCATCTATCTTGTTGGTAGTTGGTGCACCAAATAAAGTATGTAGTATCTTGCCATGTGCAAAGACATGGTCTGAAAGGCAAGATTTCTGATAGTTGTTAGGAGAAAACTTACATGATGGTGATATATCTCTTGCCTCAAAGTCCTAAATTTAAGCCCACAAGCTCATGCTAATGTCTTGATCCATTTCAGCCTGTAGGGAATTTGCACAAGATGGCATTCACCAAATCAGGGTAATTTGAGTGCTACAACGGGTGGTTCTGGGATGATTTATTTCAGGACAGGTTTTTCACACAGCGCAAATTGCAACTGCTTAGTGGTGTACTGAAGAGCTTCCTGGCTGGAAGGACATGCAATGACCAGGCATGCAGAACTAGCACCAGTTTTCTTTCACACTATATGAAGTTAATGCATGATGACCAAGCCGTTGATCTCACAAGTTTGATCCATTTTTACTAATAAAGTATTCTTGGCAATCAACAGCTTCCTTTAGATTGTGCCCTGGGCCTTCTCTTTGCTTATTTGCCTGTTTGTTATGCAATGTCCTGAGTGTGTACATACTGCTTATCCATCTAGCACTAACTTTAAATCAGCCTCCTCGGGAAGCTGCAGAAGCCATTTCCTTACTGAAGGACAGTGGAGCAGTGACTAACACCTCTGAATGAAATGGCATTGCACTGTAACTTTAGATACAAGATAATCATCGTTTGTGTGTACAGAACTAAAGAAAACAAATAGGATTTTTCAATTTTTGATTTTAAAAAGTATTTGGTGCCAAAGCTTTGCTTCAAGAAAAAGGTGGCTGAAAGCAGTACAGTGATTGCTAAAGTCCTTGCATCATTGAGCAGTGGCAGAATTGAGTAATTTCCCCTTGGACCACTACAATGAACTCATCGTACTTTAGCAAGGGGTTCACAATGACCCAGACTTCTCCATTCAATGCAGACAGCAGTCAAACTCTCCTGGTAAGCACTGTCCAAGATGACACAGAAGGTAGGTCAGGTTGGGGCTTCCACCTGACTTTAACATACAGCAGAGGGAAGAGGCAGAGATGAGAAAACAACAGGGTAGAAGGAACCCGTCTTGTATTTTTTAAAGAAAAGAGTCAACATGTTTCCTATGGACTGGACATAAATGGAACAGTGTGCTCTGTTGTTAACCAGCAAACAGATAAAGTTGCATGGAAAGCAAGAAAGAAGAGCCTGTTGGAGATACTTGTTCATCTTGACAATTGCACAGACAAGTGGAAAACCTCATGTGAGAACTACTCCTAAAAGGAAGCTGTGGGTTTCTCCACACGGACTTCCCACATACTGGTGTTTCCCAGGGCTCAGTGCTGGGGCCAGCCCTGTTTAATATCTTTATCAATGAACTGGATGAGGGGATTGATGCTTCCTCAGACTGTTTGCAGATCACATCAAGTTCGGCAGGCGTGTTGATCTGCTGGAGAGTAAGAAGGCTCTGCTGAGGGATCTGGACAGGCTGGATCGATGGGCTGAGGCCAGTTGTGTGAGGTTCAACAAGAACAGGTGCTAGGTCCTGTACTTGGATCACAACAACCCCCTGCAGTGCTGCAGGCTAGGGACAGAGTGGCTGGAAAGCTGCCCTGTGGAAAAGGACCTGGGGGTGCTGGTTGACAGCAGCTGAACATGAACCAGTTTAAGCTCAGGTGGCCAAGAAGGCCAATGGCGTCCTAGTCTGTATCAACAGTGCGGCCAGCAGGACCAGGGCAGTGATTGTCCCCCTGTACTCGGCACTGGTGAGGCCATGTCTCAAATCCTGCGTCCAGTTCTGGGCCCCGCACTACAAGAAAGACATTGAGGGGTTGGAGTGTGCTCAGAGAAGGGCAATGGAGCTGGTGAAGGGTCTGGAGCACAAGTCCTGTGAGGAGCAGCTGAGGAAGCTGGAATCATTTAGTCTGGCAAGCAGGAGGTTCAAAGGAGACCTCATCGCTCTCTACAGCTGCCTGAAAGGAGGGTGTAGAGAGGTGGGGGGTCAGTCTCTTCTCCCAAGTAACAAGCAGTAGCATGAGAGGATATGGCCTCACGTTTCACCAGGGAAGGTTTATATTGGAGATTAGGAAAAATTTCTTCACCAAAAGGGTTGTCAAACATTGAAACAGGCTGCTCAGAGAAGTGGTAGAGTCATCATCCCTGAAGATAGTTAAAAGATGTGTAGATATGGTGCATAGGATTGTGGTTTAGTGATGGACTTGGCACCTCTGGGATAATGATGGGTCTTGATGAACTTAGAGGTCTTTCCCAACTGAAATGCTAGAAAAGCGATTGTTGAAATGTGATTCTTTTTTATAAGGGAAGCACTGCTTGAACTAGTAGGCATGAAAAATAATTTCTCCTTATTTTAGAACTAAGGTTTCCAAACGTGCTCATCAAATACCATTAAGGGACACCTTTCTGCTTTCAGGAACAGGAGTCAGAATAGGTTTTTTTAGGCAAAATATCTACATTACTGGCCTCTGGTGGGAGTGGTGAGAGAAACTGAACTACAGCTAAACATCAAGTTCCCAGCCACTAAAGTTCATTTAACAACCTGATTTTCAAGATGCTGAGTTCAGTTATTTACATGTAATTTTCTGATGCTGGATGTTCGCTTTAACTGAGCATAGCTATGCTAATTATGACATCACTGTACCTTTGCTCTCCATGGGGCTCCTACTTTGCAATAGGCCACACTTTAATTACGGAGAATGTTTTCTTCTGTACCACTGATACCCATGCAGACCTCCTTGCAGAGGTTTCCTCCAGGCCACCTGTGTACAAATGGGTGCAAAGGGGTAAAGTGGTTACAGATCTAATAAGACTGAAAGTAAAACTTCAGCCTCTCTTCCTCACAGGCTGCCCCCCTTTTTTTACTTCAACTTTCAGAGAATTGTGAACACTGGAATTAATGATTTTTGCTGCCTCTGCTTTTTTCCTTTTTTATAAAACCATGCTGTAATAAAATTGAGACTTCTCCAGAAGTCTCTACAAAAATCAGATGATGACAGATACTTACATTAATTGAAAATATTAAAGTAAGAATATTAAAATGGCTTTTTCCTCAGTCTTCAAGTTTTCACTGAAAGAAATTTGCATTTGCTATTTTCCTTACATGGACTGGGCTTTTAGTCATATATCCAACAGGACAGATTAAAACTTAATTATTTCCATTCACCTTGCAGTGTTCCAAATTAAGGTGCTGTCATGAAGAATGTGTATGGAATCTTAACTGAAATAACAATTATAAAATAATAAAAAATATTTTTCTTCTATTCCCACGTAGCAGAAAATTAATACTATGGACAACATGAAAAAGTTTCTTACTAAAATTTAGTAGGAAGATTTTACACATTTGACAGAAATTTGAGAAACGTATTTCCTGTTTGTATCTTAAATAATAACCTAGTTTAATTTCTGTGAATTGTAATCTACATTTATGTAAATTGCAGTCAAGAGGAAACAGTTCATACACTAAAAAGCTAAAACGCTGAATGCAAATCCTTTCTGCACACAAAAGTATCTTACTGTAACTCTACAGTTTTCTATTTGAAGTCAAAAATACTGGTCACAGGTGATCTTGGTGGTACTCTTACTGTCTCACTGTCCTCCATGTCAAAAAAAATCAGCACAGAGTGAGCTGCTCAATGAGCTCACAAAACCAGTTCAGCTAACCCAGATGTCACTGGTCTAGGCGACATGGTTATAATCTTCCCTCCTCCAGCAACAAATCTATGAGTGGAAAAATTACTGCCTTCTCAGTTCCTCCAAATTTTCTGTTTATATGCAATTTTGCCATTTTCCTTAAAGCACAGAGGTAGCTACATATAGCCCCACTATAAAATGTGTATTCCTGTTTTAGTTAGGTTCATTTGGCAGAAACTGAGAACAAGCTGGCAGAATCTGGCCTCTCTGGAGCACACATAACAGCAACCCCTCAGGCATAGGACACCCCTGTCTTGGCAGGACAGTGGCAGGATCTAACCTGGCCTGTTCCCAGTACCGCTAGTTCATCCTCAGCTATTCTCATGGATGCTGCCAGTGCATTACTACTGTGTCTTACTAATATTTAAGTAAAATTCTCCTGGGAGCAACTTGTAAGACACTGTACATATTTTTCATCAGAATACAAGATATGCATGATTCCTGTGCCCTTTTCAAATCCCAAGTTCCCACCAGTCCCAGCAGAGGCACTATCACTACGCCAAGATGCAAAGAACACAAAAAGTGGTTGACTGAAGAAAACGGCCAAAGATCAGTACAGAAAATATGGCTTTAAAAAAGTTACCAATTGAAAAAAAACCTTTACAGCCTCTACTCTCCTATAGAGTAGGTTACTGTCAGCTTCGCTTGCCTTTTTAAACATGAAGTACAAAGGGTGCTTTGTAAACATGAAGACATCAGATGTGTGTGAGACCACTGAGAAGGAAAGAGAATTCAGGGCATATGACATTCTTGGTCATATATTAAGAATTTTCTTGAGAGACTTGAATGCCCATATATGAGCAATGCCTATTATTATTATTAGCATTAGTATTAGTATCAGTATTATTATGTGTGTATAAGACTACCAAGAAGTTGTGACCTATTCTTCCAGACACTTAAGTTTTCTACACAGATACATGACTTCCCAAACAGACTTTCTAGTGCAAAGTGAGCACGAAGGTAAGAATATATATCATTTGCTGCCTTGACCCAAACATTTGAAGCCTTACTTTGCTTTGGTTGGCTCAGATCACTACTTAGAAATGTTTCTCAAAAAAAAAAAGTGTCCTCTCAGTAAGAATAGTCAAGCTTATAAACTGGGTTCAAAGTATGCCTTGTTTCCAGGGAACACCAGTATTGACTGCAATGGGAAGTTCAGAGGTAGAAACTCAAACTTCCTCAGCAAGGAGTGAATCAGGAGTGGGGAGCCTGAGGAGGAGGGGCAGAGGAGGAAGTAAATAGCACCAAAATGGAGAACCAGAGCTGTGACACGTTGGAAATGAGACAGAAGGGATAAACCTGATCATCATCAGGAATTTAGGGTACTTAGCATTATTCTTGTACTTTCACAAGAACCTCTGAATCCAGCTCATAGACAGGCCTGTTGTTATTCAGTCCAGGGTCACAGGCCATTCACAACATCCCCAATATCCCTTTTCTGTACACAAAGGCCTGTGTCACATCAACACCAGTAAATAAAATTCCTCAAGGAATGTTCGCTTACTGTGAGGGCAACATGCGCAATCTGTCCACACAATTCTCTGGACAACTCTCTTTCCTCTAAAATATGAGTGGCTGCATCCAAGAATCTTTAGTGGGTTCTGTCCTTAGCCTCAGCTACCACTTGTCTTTGTCTAGGAATTGCCTGAGACACAGATAGTTTTGACCCCAGGCAAAAACTGCAGTGGAAAAAACCCTCTATGTTAACAATTCAACAACATGGAAAATAATAAAATCTGTGGATTGGTAAATAGTATCTGTGGATCTGTGGATGATACTAGGATGTTTGCACTGCATGTTTCTGTTTGCTAGTACAGAAGTTGCCTAGGTCCTACAGCCTGATTGAAAATATACCTGTAATTTCTAATTTAAAAGGGGAAAAAAAAGAAAGGAGAATGGAAAAGGAAATGGGAAAGTAAGAAAAAGGAAGGTGAAAAGAAGAGCTCAGAGAAGCAACCTGAAAAAAAAATCAACACAAAATCTGTGTAAAAAATGCACTAGTTAGTGGAACATGTGCATACTTCTAGATGAAGAAGAGCTCATCTCAAACTACTGTGAGAGACACAAATATCTGGCTACGGGCCCTGTAAAAACAAAAATCCTGAAGTTTTGCAATTCTGGGTAAAACAAAATACTTCTTTCAGTGTAAACCACATTGTTATTTGGACTTAAATCTGAGAGACATGACATGAAGAGATAAACCATCTTTGAATCTAGTGAGTAATTGCTGAAAAAAAAAAGTTAACTCTTTACTTTGAATAGATCTCTGTGAATACCTAACATTGCAGATCTCCGAGTGCTGGAAGCTGGAACCTCAAACAGTATTGCTGAGAGGCACCCCAACATTTGACCACTTGGTTCTTGAGGCTTTACAGTGGGACTTGTAGCTGCACAACTGAGATTAATACACACTAAAAGTGAGTTTTATTCTGGATTGGTTCTTCGCTCCCCTCTTCTATGTGCTTGCACAGATGTTTCCATGGGGGAATACAGGATCATCAGCCCAGCTCAGAACTGTCTTTTCCCATGTCGGCATCGATGTAAATCACTTGGGGAGCACATGGACAGGCAACCGATGCCCTCTCAACAGTGCCCTTGTGGACACAGCTCTGGCAGTGTTAGCCCACGTTTGCAGTGCTGTCACCGGTACATTCGTAACATTAATAAGAGTAACCAGAAGTTCAAGAAGACCTTTGGGAGATACCACAGTACATAGAAAAACAATACTTCGATCTCTCTCTTGCCTAATTGCTCACTTTTGGATTCTAATATCACTGCTGAAATAGGATATTATCACAGGCCAGAATTAGTACTATGGAGGATTAGGTTATGACTGAACACAAGTAATTCAAGATACATCTTGCTTTCCGATTCCCCCACCAAAAAGAGGACTGCAGCCCCAAATTGCCTTCCTCTTGCCCCACTCACAGCATACATACAGAGATAGCTCAGTTTTGGCTAGGTTTGGCCCTATTCTCCAAAAGGGCAGTTTGTAGTGCTTCTACAGCATAGCTCACAGCTAATTACTGCATCATCAGTTTTCCAAAATGTTCCCTATCCATCTTACCCATTCTTTTCACCAGCTATCGTCAGGAGCTTTACATATTTGAGTGCATAATCTTCCTTTGCTTACTATTTGTTTTTATTATTATTGTATGATTATAATCTCATTATAGCCTTTTCCAGTTTCAATTATTGTATTTATTTTTTTCTGAGTCACTGTAATTGCTTTTAGTTTTTAATAATGTTTAAAATTTTCACTCTCTGAAGCACACATTACTATTCCCATCATAAAATTCAGTTAAAAGGTTGTCAATAGTCTGGGTTTGCACAAGTCTTGGATTGATCTTTTTGCCATGCATGATACAACAAATGCCTCCAGCCTACAAAGGTAGATTCACTTTTAAACAACAGGCTCATCAGAATATTAGAACTCATAGGAAAATTGGTCTTCATATTTGTGTGGAAGAGAAATGTTTTACAAAATCCTTAAGGCCTAGGAACATTACAAAGTTATTCTCCAATCCATCCAACTGTGGGAATTACTGGTTTTCTACTCTGGGTGTGATTTGTAAAACTACAATTTTTTGACAAGACTCTGAACTTTTGTGACAGAATGACTATTAAGCTTACAAAACATAATCACTTCAATGAAGTGTAATAAAGTAATCCACCTCTGACAGAAAATAAGAAGACGTTCTCCTAATTTCCCAATTATTTCTCTCAAATGTGAGATTAAGTGTATATCCACCAATCATGCACACATGTCCAAAGAAATTAAGTAAATAAGATCTGAAAATCAATCCTGAAATGTTTTCCTGCACAGAAATCCTGTAATATCTCAGGAACCCACTTAAAACTAGTACAGCTTTATTTGGTTGCATGACTTGTCCACGAGAAATGTTTGCAGAAGTGTTGATTCACATTCTAATGATGCAGTTTTTAAGTTACCAGACATATCTTTTTATCACATCACATTAAATTAATTTATATGTTACTGATTTACCAGGATGGATGTTTTCCTAGAAATAGAACTAAATGCAAAGATACTGTAATACTTTTAAGAAATGAGCACTTCCCTTTTTCAAATAGCTTTGGACCTGAATCTGTCAAAAACTTGGCAACAACCTGAGCCCTTTATCTACCAACATTATTTAAATATGTGCACAAGACCCACTGTAACAATGACAGAATTTTCATCTGCAACTGGAAAAATACTGCACTCTGCTCAGGAAACACTTTTCACTGCTTTTGAGAAAAATGTCTCAGCATTTAATCCCATGCAAATCACATTCAACATACATATATCATAAGCATGTAATATTTGCATACTTTTAAAATTTGACTGAATTCAGCAGTTAGGAGATAGTACATGCATTTACTTGTGAGCAAAACTAGATTAGAAAATGTTTTGAATATTTTGTGATACAGGATCACTGGAAGTAGGCAAAGTTGAATCTAGTAGATGGGTGTACTTCTCAGCAAGGCACAACTTGACAGTCCTGTTAATCGTCATCGTACTTCTGATTCATTCAGAATTGCTGCTATGAAATTGCTCTTCAGCTTGTTCATCTGCATAACAAGTGATCTCTGATCACTTCAGAGCCAGAAAGATCCATCCATGATAACATCAAAATAAAAGTTAAAAGCTCTGATGTTACAGACAGCTGGGAATAAGATAGTAATTTAAGTGTAATTTTCAGGAGAATATGCAAGCTACATTGTACAGGTAACAGGATGTGATGAAGAAACCATTTCAGCCTGCTCCTGAAGCCCTTAATTACCAGAAAAGCAACTTAAATACAGTTCATTTTTTCCCAAAGACCTAGAAAACATCATGAAATCTTCTAGTTTAGTCACCATTTCTCCACAGACATCTACATTTTACACAAGATGTCAACTAGGTTGTCTCAATCATGACCTTTTAAAGATACACATTGGGTGTATGTTGTGGTTGTACTGGCAGCAGCCTCTGCACCTTGGCCACTGAAACACCAATGTCCAGAAAAAAATTTACACAATAAGAATGAAAAAAAAATTCTGTAGACAAAATAAAGAGAGGGAAAAGGGAATTTGGATTTTTTTTTTTTAATTTAGTGCTACAGCTAATACCTAGTTTTATATTTAGCAAAATTGGCAAACAGCAATTACAGTCTTAAAGGTCATCAGTACATGCCCCCTGCTACTCAAGTAAATAAGTAAAGTGGCCCACATGAAGACCTTTACATATATCTGAAGTTCATTAGCAAGGTATTTGAATGACAAGTGACCTGCAAATTCCCATAAACCAAAGTCAGAAAGTCTAAGAAGCCTGATGTTCCAAAGGGTTATCATTTCGCTAGGTATCACAGTGCATGTCTCATGCATATTCTACAAATACACCTCTGACTCAACAGGCCTGGCCTCTTGAGCTGGAAGGGTCAACCCAAAACTCCTCAGGTATGAGACAAAGCAGATATGAGTGGGAGCTGGTCAGAGATGAAGAATCTGCCATGGGAAATAAGTTTCACCAGCCATTTCTATCTCCATTTTCACCATAGCAAAAAAATTGCCTTATTTGTAGTTATCTTGTTCTACTTTTCTCTGACAACTTGAAGAACCTTGTATTTGATGATGCTTTCTCTCTGGACCGATGCTTATCTGGTTCAGCTGAAATACACCTCTGTTTCTGAAAAGCCAATGATCAAACTGAGTCTGACTGTAAGGCATTTTACCCAGACCTTAAGGGGTTTTTTTCTTCTTTTTTGCATGCCTACATGTTCTTCCAAGGTCACTTAAAAAAGACAAGCAAGAAAACTGTCAGGTACTAATACCAAGAACACCACTGAAATGCCGAAGCTCTCTTCCTGTTCCCTAGTCCTCTGTTTAAATACCAAATCAGTAACTGAGCCCTTGAACTCCCAGCATAACCCTAAAACAGTGTTGCATCCCATGTCTAGCACCACAGAATAGAAAGAGCTGAAATTTCCAAGAAGATATTCTTTGCTATTCTAGTTTTGTGACCTCCTTTTCTAGGTCTCAATTGACCATTTAATTTTTCCCTAAACCAGGAGTCCAGCTTTGTGGACACGAATGAGGTTAATTTATACGCACATGCCAGTCATAGTGTTCTAATTGCTTGTTTCAGATACAAGTTTTAGAAGATTTTTTTTTATGTTTACTTCCAGTTGAGTGCTGAATTGGGCTGAACCTGGTTACAATTGTTGCACAGCCATTCTAAAAACAACCCCTTTTCACTGCCATCACAGCAACCTTTTGAGATCTGTCTTTCAACCAGTATCTAGACCATAACTCTGCTATAATGGAGTGATGCTTTTAAAATCATCTGCGTCAAGTCAGGCAGTTTGTAGCACTCTATATAAATTTGGCTGAAATTAACTGAAAACTTAAAGAAAACTTCTGCATCCCTGGAAATGTTCAAGGCCAGGTTGGATGGAGCTTGGAGCAACCTGGCCTAGTGGAAGGTGTCCTTGCCCATGGCAGGGGGCTTGGAGCTACAGGACCTTCAAGGTCCCTTCCAACCCAAGCCATTCTGTGATTCTATGACAAGACCTACTGTCATTAAAAAATGTGACAACCCATTACAGTGTCTAAACCTGTAACTCCTTACTAACCAAAAAGATTAGAGAGAATTCAGGTTTTATATCAAATTAATTTGCTACTGGAGCAATCCTGATTGTTAGTTTGAATACTTGTATAATACTGACACACTTAGTTTTAATAGAATCATAGAATGGTTTGGGTTAGAAGGAGCCTTAAAGATCATCTAGTTCCACCTGCCCTGCCACGGGTAGTGAAGTTTTCTCAGCTGTCCTTGAATTATTCTAGTATTAACAATGAACAAGAAAACTTTCTAAACCAGCTGTTTCACACACTTGGATGTAAATGACCTGACTCTACAGATACTAATGTTATTCATAGATACCACTGTCACAGAAAAACTACTGACTTGCAAAATACAAGGCCTTACACCTGAAAAGTAGAATATGGAATAGAAATATTTATTGAAATCCTCTAATTTATCATCAGTACTATAACTTTCCTTAACCACAATGGGTTTACTCCTCTGCTATAATTTTTTTGTTTTTAAGTTGTCTAAAATGCTCCAATAAACTTTGTTCTGCCAATTTTCACTATATTTTTCACTAATGTCTTTGAGGAAACACATTTTTAAGTGCTTTGCTGTATCAGGTCCTCATAAAGAAAGGAGTCAGACCTACAGAAGCTTTCCTATCTCTCATGACAGCAAGCCCAGGAACCAGTTCTGTATCATTTTAATGTACACAGCCACATTTGGAAATCATCTTTGCATTTGTTAGCCAACTTGAGGTGATCTGGAACAAATATAAACTCATTGAACTCTAAAATATTACATTAATAGATTCCCCAGAACCAGTAGTGAACATCCCAGGTAGAAGATAAAGGTACTTTTGAATTGCAAAAATAGTCAGTCATAAAATAAAAGGAAAAAAAAAAAAAGAGCAAATGCTTCCAAAGCCCTCAAGAAAGTAGAGCTCAGCTATAGTTTCTTCAGATGGCTTCACTTCAAAAAATCTAACTAGCACACATAGGTTGAAAAAAAAGAAGTTGATTATGTTTTAATATTAAGAAATCTGAAGGAGAAAAAATACCTAGATGGAAGGCAAGTATGCAGCCTTTGCTAGATGCATACATGCCCTTTAATTTGTTTGAATAAAATACTTGATGTCAAGAATCATCATTGCAGCAATATGTCTAACTGAATTTTTTTATTTTGCATAACATAAGAAAACAGGCACTTAACTCCTACAGATTTACTTCCCAGTGTGTAATGTGAATGTGAACATATTAAGTGAAAAACACTTAAGGATTGAAAATAAGGATTGTCACTGGGATGGCAGTTGTTTCATAAATATATGCCAATATGAAATGCAGAAATGGTCAAGGGTCACTGATGCCAGTTAACTCATATTTTAGTATGATTTACTTATAGATTGTTGAACTTTAAATATAAGTGCATCCCAAAGTCAAGATCTATAACATCAATGACGCTATCCTGTTAATAATTTCAAGGCTGAAATTAATGAAAATAGGCTAAATGTTTTTCTTGACTTTCTGCAAAGATCACTTCTAAATTAATCAATAGAACGAACTAGTTACTACAGTCAAGATGATATACAGAAATGAGAATACTTTTTAAAGTGCTCATTTTACCACAGATGGAGGGATGGGGGAAGGAAAGAAAGGAGGACAAAATATATTTGAGAATTAAGAAGTTATCATGCCTTAATTCCTGTTTAACTGGAAGACAATCCGCAGCTGGATATATTAATTGACTTCTTAAAACTGAGCTTTTAAACCATGACTTTCTTCTTATGCTTCCAATTCACGTAGATTAAGCAGGATTATTTCACCGTGGTGGCTGTGTTGGCCTATGTCATTTGCTTTTCAACTAATATCAGAAATAGAGGAAAATGTTTAATATATTTTTAAAAAAAATTTTACTTTTGGTTTAAAAAATAACTACAGAACAAACATTCTTGTTATCTAGGAACAGTGAGCACATTTTCTTACCTCTGTAAGAAGAAATTTCAATGCAGTCACATCATACTTTAAGAAAGAAAGAGTACAATGCCAGATTCACTTTTTCCACAAGAGGTTTAGAAAAAGATGGTTAAAAGGCCAAGAAACTATTTTAACATCTTCTCTTGGAAAAGAGAAGGCTCAAATCAAGGGCACTAGTTTCCAGGTACATAAAATACTATTGAAAAAACAGGTAAAAGTTAAATATTCTCTATGTCCATGGTGGACAGATCAATGATAAGTTTAAAGTTGCAACAGGGTATATTCAGTTTGAAATATTTTGCACAATATCTAATACTAAGACTAATCAAATACAGACCTACTTTGCTTCAGAAAGTTGTCGAACCTGTCACAGGCTGTACAACCATCAGGATTTACCCCCAGGAAGGCACAAATAGAGCTTGCATTGGACAAGGGGAAGAGACTGTCCAAATTTCAAATTATCTTCCAGACCTAGAGGTCTTCTCCGATTATCTGAATGATTTAAAAAACCTGTGGCCATCACATCAAATAGATACAATTCAAATGAAAAATGCAGTTTTTTACTGGATTAAATAATATGCCTTCAGGCAGAATTCTTGTATATATCACATTCTCCAAAAAGTCAAAATTATTATAAAACTATTTCATTAAACTACATGCAAAATTAGTTATTAATTCCATAAGAAGTTGTGTGTATAGGCAGATTGTGTTATAAGTTAAAAGTTACCATCCATTAGGAAGATACTAAATGTGACAATGTAAAACATGCTTATGAAGAGACAGAGACGCTACTCAACTGTACCAGAGATCCTAAATTAGGGACAACCCTTACCATCATCTAAGAATTTAGGTAATACCAATTCAGGATACCTGGAAAGGAAAAATGTTTCTGAAAAAGAGATCCCTGGCAACAGCAATCAAATGTGTTAGAGAAGACATGCTGTTTGTGGGAGTCTGGAAACTCAGTCTAAAGAGCAACAACACTGTGCTATGACTGCCCTACCTTCACCTTGGCTAGCCACAGTGCAAGTAGAAAATACAGTGAAATTAAGAGAATGGAATGCAAATTCCACCTTTAACTTTATTGCCATCCACAAAAGAAAAGAAAAAAAGCCTCAAACCAATATACAACAACAATGACAATGAAAAAGGAGAACTCATATCTTCATTTCTGCTGAAAAATTAGCTCACTCTTGGCACTTCCATACCATCCTATTCACATGGCTTGCGACAAAATTCAAAAATGAATGTGCTGTGCACACATGCCCAATATCAGGAGGAAGAAGAGGGGAATGAAACACCAAAATATTTTTACTGCAAACTAAACCTCCCAGGTTCTCCTAGAATGCTCACTGTTAAGCCAACATCAGATTTCTTGAATGTGGAAAGAAATATTTATGGTGCAGTATTTATACCTTAGTCAAGAGCTCCAACAGGAAGGCAATGAAATTCAAGTTAAATAACGACACAGTTTTGTAGGAAGCCATATGTCTTCTATAATGCCAAACAAAGATGCCAGTAACAGTTAAACATGCTCTGAATTTTACAGCCAAGCATTATACAACATCAAAAAGCTAAGAATCTGCTCGCCTAAAAAACTACTTTAATCAAGAGGAAGTATAGTGAATAGCAACCTAGGAAGTGTTTCTTATATAATTAAAAAAAAAAAAAAGGTCAGGAAAAAAATTCAGCTAAGTTATAAAGAACAAAATTAAAAAATCTGAAAGAAATGTAGCAGAACTAGAGAGACAATAATTAAAAAATCCTATGGGGAACTGCAAAACATCAGGCATGAGAATCAGCAAAATATCTAATAAAGTGATAAAGCTGTAAAATTTTTAAAAAAGGATGACAATAACTACCAACAATGAAGAAGATTTGAGTTATTGGCTATGCTGAGTTATGAAAGGTCCTAAGGAAAAGAAAAACACAGAACATCAGTGAATATATCTGTGATCTGTGATGCTCTTGAATGACAACTCAAAAAAACCAAAATGATGAAATGGCATAGGATGTCTTCCACGAGGGCTTAAACAATGGAGTTTCAAAAGTAGGACGATGACTACAGCCTCCCCACATAAATTACTGCAGTACAGAAGTTGGAGACCAGCTCTAGCAGAAAACAGGGAATGCAGCCCAGCAACTACCACTTGCAATGATTTCCAACAGAGTAATATCTCCATGTCTACAAGGTTGATATTTTGAAGATGTCAACCATAAGGCCAAAATCTGCCTTCCAATATGAAGGTGAATCTCATGACAACTGAAAGGACAAGCAATCAAATCTGTCTCAGAGCTCACCCCTTCTTGAATTTTAATTCAAATAACAAGTAAACCAAAATTTAAAAAAACATAGATTCATAAAATGGTTTGGGTTGGAAGGGATCTTCAAAAATCATCTAGTGCAAACCCGCTTGCTATGGGCAGGGACATCTTTCACTAGATCAGATTGTTTAAAGTCCTATCCAGCCTAATTTTGAACACTTCCAATGATGGGTCATCTACCACTTATCTTCTTCCAGTGCCTCACCACTTTCATGGTAAACAAATTCTTCCTTATGTCCAATCCAAAACTACCCTCTTTCAGTTTAAAACCAATGCTCAACGCTCATTACAGGCTTCGGTAAAAAGTCTTTCTCTGTCTTTTCTATAAGCCCCCTTTATATGTTCAATGAAGTATGGTGCAATCTATCTCATTTCAAGTAAACACAAGAAACGGAAAGACAATCATAATGAAGGCTTATGGTCTGCCCCCCCATGGAAAAAAAGAAAGGCAAAATAAAACACTATTACTCCTTCAAAAACATCTCTGCCTATGCAGGCTGATGTGCCTTCATTTGCATCTTGCGTTAATAGTTATGAAAAAGCAAAAGAGGCTCCCTCATGGAGCCTGTCTCACTGAAGCAGTAAAAAATGTCTCAAGGGCCCCTGTCAAACCTGATGCCCTGCCTAAAGAGGCTTTCTTTTGGAGATACTAAGACACTTGTGTTTGCACACAAAGAAGTAGCTACCTTAAGCACCATCCAACAGCTTACTTCTTTTTGAATCTTAAAGTCTTTGAGGATCACCATTTGTCACCATTGTATCCAAAATCCAAAATCCAGATAGATTATCTCAGTCCCTGTTGCAGTAATGATAGCCATAATACTGCTAAAGAATCTGAAAAGAAAAACCTACAAATTGGCGTTTTGCTGTCTACCATTACCATTACTCATTACCACGAGTACATCAAGGCTTTGAGTGATGATTTGTCTTTCCCTAGATCAACAGCTTTCCTTCATTAGCACACCCATTCTCACCAGTTTCTCTAAAGCCTTTTTAAATTGACTACCATGAAGTAAAGTTATCAACTGATTTAGTTAGATGTTTAACACAGCAGGTCTTCAATGAAATAAGCATCATAAGCTTTTCATAGCAAAGAAAAAGTATTTTTCTTATGCTACGGCTGTTCTTTAAGT
Source organism: Eulacestoma nigropectus (assembly GCA_013397775.1). Taxonomy (NCBI): domain Eukaryota; kingdom Metazoa; phylum Chordata; class Aves; order Passeriformes; genus Eulacestoma; species Eulacestoma nigropectus. The sequence continues at coordinate 747,290 of VZTE01000960.1, read as the reverse complement.
TGCTAAAGTGTATTTAATGTTACAAATCGGATCAAAGGTGAATACCTCATTGCCATCCTGCAATTCAGGGTAAGAGTTCAGAGTAAAATCCTAGTAACCTGAGTGCCAGCAATCTTTTCGGCACATGAAAACCAAACAGGCTTCTCCATTCTTAACCTTGGCTATTTGAGCTTTGACTTTTCACTCCCCATAAACCACTAAAGAAGTAGAGCATACACATAGCATTTATTGACTCATTTGAACAATTTATTCCGCTTTAATCTTTGAAAACCACCTTACCGTTTTCAGCATAGTTAGTCACCTTGAAACTGGTTTCACAGAAGGAAGGTTCTAAAATAGAAGGCAAGATCAGCAATCATGCAGGAATTTTGTTGTTTTGTCAGTGAGTATGAAGTTTGCCACCTCAACTCAGGCTCCCTGGGTTGGCAATGCCTGCAAGACACACAGTCCTCAGCACTGCAGGAGATGCACTGCCTGCTTCTGCCTGCAATCTGCCAGTCCTCTTGGCCAGAGCAGGGGGGGAAGAGGTCAGTGTTTGGCACTCTAGAATGTACAGAGCATTTGTTGCTGAGTAAAATACTTGAAGACCGCAATTGTGCATGGCTCGGGAAGATGACACTCCACTTTTTGAGGTGCAATTTGTTCCACAAAAGGCTAAGTCTAATTCTTAGACAGCAGGCTGTACCTTTCCAGCTATACCCCAGAAGACCATGCGACATAAGCATGTTCAAAAGAATCACAGGCAAAAGAAGCTTTTCTTTTCTGCATTAGCTAGCAACAAGTGTACTTCTACACTTTAAGATTTTCCTATTTCTGAAGCATGTCATAAAAGCACTCAGTACTCTCCTCTGAGCTAAGCAAATATTATCAGCAGTAAGCATTGGCACATACCAACTCACCACTGGCTTAGGAAAATTATTTAAGAGCAAGTAAAAGCCCTCAAAGCTAGAAGTCTTCAGTTAAAATTAAATAGATACTTTCCTGTTTGAATGGTTAAATGAACAATACCTGTCACCAGACAAATGTGAACAGATATTAATAAAATGAATGTCCTGCTAAAGGGGAGGCTTATAATACAGTGTATTTGTTTACTGTGTCTTATCAGTATTACAGTTTCCATAGAAACAGGAGAGAGAAAATTTTAGCACTGGGCAACAAATTCTAATGATCTTTGGTAAAGAATTATTATTTATATTTAGTGCAAATACAATAAATCAGAAAGATTTATATTCAGGTATATGAAGCATTGATCAGTAGTCCTAATGGACAGATGCTCATGGCTCTAGATGATTTCCAAGTCTTTATGGTAAGGAAAGAAAGGACACATCCTTTAACACATGTTTTTAACAGTCCACGGCATCCTGATCCTTCCTCTTCAGCTTTTCAATTTTGTATTGCTTCCTCCAACTGCCCTCCAAATTAGAAGGGGAGCAAAAAGTACTGAAGCATTTTCAGTGTATACATGCCTTTCCCTGAAGCTTATCTTATCCCTTACATTTATAATCACCTGCAGCTTAACCATGATGTAATTTCTTATGCCTTGTGGGCTGATTTCTGTGACTCACAATTTCCAAATATATTTGAGAAGGTGGTTCATGAATTAAACTTCTGTCAGCTGAAGCCTCCAGCATTGTTCTGCCCATGTTCAGTATGGAGGCTCATGGCTCACAAGGTTTAATGGTACACTACAGAGGATCAGTCCTTGGTTTATAAAGGACAGTCAAGAAACCATTACATAAGGTAAGAAAAACTGCAAGTGCCCCCATGGCTTTTTGTCATCCCATTGCTATTCTTTGGTAAGTTTAGGTTTCCCATGTATACCACTGAAAATCTGCAGATGATTCATCCCCAGGGTTTGCTGTCATAAATGAGTACAGTTATGAGTTATGCTTCTCGTAGTTTCCCTGCTACTATACTCTTACCTTCACTTCTTCCCTGATTTTAAGCTGTGTCCAGATAAGATCTGGGGAACTCTGGGACAGCAGCTTTGGCCAACTACATATTCAAACTCCCTCATTTAAGCATTTAACTACCTAAGTCCATAACCAACATATTTTCATAAAATTAATACAACCTACAAGTGACAACATGCATCTAATCTTGTACAACTACTTTCATAGAGATATACTGAAATATCAGCCTCCTTTATGGTGAAACATCCTTACTTTCTCTGCTCCTTCCCTGCCCCCATGATCTTTGTGTCAAGAAGGATAAGCTACTGTGTCAGGTTTTGCCATTCCCAGGCTCTTTCCCTGCTTTTCCCTGCTTAACAGTGTTGCTCCTCTTGGCTGGCAGGTTGGGAGAGATTGTCTGGAGATACAGCTGGTGTCTTACCCAACGCACAGTCACACTGAGACAACTAAACCACATGCATGGAAACATTTGCTACCGTTTAATCTCAAGTGCAGAGGGTGTAGCACTGCCTCTGGTAATATACTTCTACAATAAGCACCACTAACGGCTTTGGGGATCATATGCATAATTGATGCAGAAATGTTTGATATTTCCCATAGTGACAGAAAGGAGACAAGTGGTTGAATTGCTTCCTGTTGTGCATGACTGTAGACATTAGCAGCTGTTATTTATAGCTCCTATAGTATCCCAAAAGGCAGGAGAACCACGTCATACAGCATTACTACAAATAAAATCATTCTAGCACAGTAAACCATTTTAAACATAGATAATATCACTGTAGAATGGAAAGCATGAACAACTCAGATGTTATGATAACAAAATGTATGTTTTAGTACTCCCACCCAACCAGCTAATACAAGAAGACATAGGAAAGACAGGAAAACTGTACATTAAAAAAGTCAGCTGAAAGAAAAAAGGTACATCTGGAAAAAGTCTCCACCAGTACATCAGTGGAAGTGGGATGTTCTTTTTTGGAAAATGCACAACTAGAATGAAAGAGAGCTCTGATAGTTTTAATTGTGGAGATGCTTTCATACTACATCTTTTTTAAAATGTTATTCTATCCTAGGGAGTTAAATACTAGTTCAAAACATGAGGCAGACTATTCCAAATTAAGAAGCATGCCTTAGAGCAGGAAAAGATTGTTCAGGCATCTTATGAAAATAAAAGTTATCTAACACTGTGAGCATCATAGATACAGAACCCAATTCCCCATATTCTCCCACTCTTCTAGTAATAAGGGGTGGTGGAGGAGTGGGGGGTGGGTGACAAAGGACAAAATAAAGCAAACAAGAGTTTCATAAAATAGATTTCTTTTAAGAAGTTAGCAGTGTGAATTCTAGTCCTTATTTTTTCTAACTTACATTCTTTTTTCAAGAAAACTTTTACGACAAATTCCATTATTCCCACAAACCTGAAAAAAAAATGTTTGGCTGTTCAAAACCTTGAAGAGCTTCCATCAAATTGGAGGATTGCAATACAAATTATTTGAATCTGGAATAAAAGTCTGGTGGTCACTTTCAATGCTGTTTCAATTGCTTACTCCTCTGGGTGTCTTCAAAGCTCATGAACAGATACGTCTTTAGGATAACAATCTACTTACAGAGTTAAATTGCAATTTAAGGGGAAAAGGAATATAATTAAATATTTTTTTAAATGGTAGCAAATAAAACATATCTATTACTTCTATACTTTGCACAACTGACTTATGTATGATCAACGCCTACCAGCCAAGAGGTCTGTTCTTGCTTAGGAGGTGCCTCAACATAGCAGGAGAGGCAGGATGCTACTGAAGTGAGGAATGCAGATACTTTTGTGTAGGCACCCCTGAGAGCTTTAAAAGGTAAGGGAATAATTTATTTTGGCCCACAGCCAAATTTCTCTAAGGGTAGTGAAATATCAGTGTGGTCTACTGAACCCACGTAAAACCAATTAATTCAAGAGTCCTCCAGCATTATAGCTATATTCCTCTGAGACCTATAAGAATTCCCTGTGCTTCTTGCCATTGACTTACAGTTGTTCTAGAAAAACATACTAACATTTTACCTTACTCACTCTATGAGTAGAAATGAGTCTGTCCTTTGATTTCTTTGCTGAATTACACACTCTTTGCCTCTACCCACACACTGCACTGTGTTGGCCAAGACATACCTTTTGGCAGTGAACTTCAAAACCATGTTCCTCCGCAAGAGAGTGCCCGTGTACAGCACACTCACACACACAGAGCCCCTCAGTCCATGTGATTTACATACTGCCTGGGCAACCGTTCTACAAATAGATGAAAGCATGAAGAAATAAAAATCCCAAACTGTGGCATATAGAAATCAGTCATTCTACGTATAGCTTTCATTTATCAAGACTTACTCACATTATTAACATGGCCAGTTATCAGAGCTGCCTGCAGTTTCTGCGGCTGATAATGCACAGTCCTCTCTTCCTTCAGCAGCTGAGCTGTACACATAGGAATGCTTTACAAAACATTTCAGAAATAACCGTCAAGTAAGCTTTCTTGAAAGGGATGCTGTTTTCTGGAGAGAATTTCCTTCCTACACACCTTTAGCTACCAGGACTTTTATGATGTTAGGCAAAGAGACTGCAAACACACATGTTCACATCTGCCTCTAGAATTAAGCTTCACCAAGTAAGAATTCTTTCTTCAGTCCCTGTTCTCCACACACATATGAGGGTGAGACTGTTGAGAAAGTGCTACTTTACAACAAATGGTTTACATCCAGTCCCGAGAGCACAGGGATTAAGCTACACTTGCCTTTCAGGGGAGTGTATTTTATCAATCTTGAAACATTTAACGTGACTTCCAAATGCTAGTGAAGTCTTTTGTTTAGTGTTTTGGTTTTAACACTACATAGTTTTGTCACTTCTCATAACAGTAATAAGAAGGGAAAAACATCTCCCTGGACGAGCTAGTTGTAGCAGAGGACCTCGAAACCAAAAAGGTCTTTATACTATGCTTGCAACCAACTAGGACATCATGCAAAGACTGAAGCACCAGCACGGTGTGCTGTGATCATGCTTTTTACACCGCAAGCAGAATGGCACAGATATCTGTGCCAGCTGGAGCCTTAAAATATTTTTATGCTCACATATATCCAGAGTCTTCTAGCCTGTCCAATTATTTAAAGTGGACTAATATGTGTTCATTAGTTTTATAGCTAAAAGTCTAGATACTGAAGTCTGAGGTCCTATTGGTCTTGAGATAATAGACCAGACCCCCGTGAAGTATGAGTCTACCCCAAACTGCCTATATTTTTGCATACACAGAGACCAGATTTTAGTGGATCAAGATGAACAATCCTAGGTACATGCAGATCCAATAAGACGAGGCAGTCTTCTGGCTAGTTTGAGATTGAAAGTGTACAGTTCCTTACTCTAGATAGACATCTAGCAGTACTAAGTCTAAAATGGCCACTGGGTATTGCCACACATATCATTTCATCCGTTTATTCTTTCACAGTTCAGTTCTTCCTTCTTCATCCTCTTCTGGTGATCCCCAACACCTCTACAGAGTCAGGGTAACAGGTATTGCTTGTAACAGCTCCAATAATGAGTTTTATTTATTTTTGAATTTGCAGAAGTTGGCATCATATGCCTATCCAACTAAAAGCAAAACAACCTCTATGCCAAGGTAAGAGAACTTCCGGATTAACTAGAAGATTAAGAAAATACTTATTCTCCCTTTCTTTTCACCCCTCTAATTCCCATTTCCATGGAAACTGGGCTGAAAAGTACCAGCAGGCAGCCTGCAGCTGAACATCTGAATGAGAATGCTCATGTTTAACTCAGCAAGCAGACAGCAGGTGAAATCTGCAGGAACTGTCTAAAATTTATAGCTACATCTTGAAAGCAAAAGGACAACCTCAGTTTCAGCAAAGAACAACTAAAGACGATGATATACCACCCTAGTAAATATTCTTGAGTGGCAGCAGCTGATAATCTGACTTCCTGTTTGCTAAAAGAGGATATGATAGGAAAAAATTTCTTTATCACAATGGCACAAGACAAAAATTCATCACAATTAATTTAATACCTCAAAATGTTCAGATGGAAGATAATATGCTAGTGAATAGGGTAAAGATATTTTTGTAACAAGACTTCAGCTTCTGAACACTATGCTGTAACTCCTTCTGTGAAATCAAACTGACTGCTGTACAGTTCAGTCATCCGGATGGCTCTTCTTACCATTGCATTCCAATAAATATATATATACATATATATAAAAATTAACTAGCAGGTAGCAACATATTTGCTAGTTATAAAACACATTGGTTTTGAGCACCAATTCAAACTCCTTGTATTCTAAAAGCTAATAAGGTAACACAGTTGTAGTTAAAGAAAAAAAAGGCTATATTAACTTCTTCATTCAATTTAGTAAAGTTTAGTGTAGGAATTCTATTTAATACCATCTTAGATTTTTCTCCTGTTCAATATTTGCTCTTCAAGCAACAGGAAGAAAAGCAAACAAGCAAAGGATGAAACATTTCTGTCTTGGGCTGTACTTTACCCAATGAAGAGATTGGGTATTATTAAATTCCTGCTTTTGTGTATAAAGCAATTACCACTCTCTCAAGAAGATATTACTCATTCTTTGAAGAAAGCAGAACATTGGTCACACTTTTTTTCAGTGTAATTTTAGGCAGTGCAGTGGACAAAAGAGGATGATTATAATGAAGGATTTAACATCTTGCGCAAGTTCAATATCAGCACATAAGAGCTGACTCGAAAACGGGTTATGAAGGCACTTGAGACAGCATCAATCTTTTTTCCTTTATTTTTTTAAGAGTGTTGCTCAAAGTTTAAGAGAGCTATTTATCAGAATCAAGTCAGCAGGATCACTGCAGATGCTCTTTATTATACCTATGCTCTCCTTCACGATGAGAGGGAAAATTCAAGATTAAAGCATCAAAGAACGAATCAGCCCAAGAAGCTGCTAGTGACTATTGATTCATTCTTTCCTTTGGGATCTTCAGCGGAAAAAATGAGTCCAAATTTGCAGTCCATCACATATCAAACTCACAGCTACAATGGAAAAGAAGAGTATAGAAGCTGTTTGTGCAATTTCCTCACATGACAGAAAACTAATAATTGTGTATCAAGAGCACAACAGAGACAGACAAAACACACAGCTATCAGCATCTCCACAGTGCAAGAATGTCTATTTAACAGTTGCAGCAATGTAAAAATCACATCGAGCGCCTTCTATTAATGAGTCCCATTATGTTTTACTGCATAAAGTATATTTGTGCTCACCTTGAGGATCATTTATTGCGCTAGATCACGATACAGGGAGCCCTGGGATGAACCAAAACCAAACTCCAAATAATTCACTTATCCGCTCTAAGACTGCTTAAACACAGCATACACAAAACCATAAGCTTTCAGATATATTTCCTCTTTTTATTTACACAAAATTTTCTACAGCTAAACAACCCACATGTACTGTCTGAAGAGTTCTATTTCAAGCAAGACTGGAAATAAAAATAAATTTTAAAAATACATACAGTTAAATAAAAAGCAACACACAGCAGGGTACATTGACTTCTCTTTTTCAAATCTGCATTCCTACCCCTCAATTTTTGTTTTGTTTAGGAATACCAAAGCATACTGCATTTAATGGCTATCTTCATTTTGAGGGTAGAAACCAAGGGCACTGCTCATACTGCATGAACAGCTCTCTTATCCATTACCATAATCAAGAACCTTACTAACGGAGGGAGGAAGGACAGCCTTAGCATCTGCCTAAGGTTTACAGAAATGATCCTTCAGTAATGGGAAGGACTTCTGAACTGGCTGAAGATTTCCCAGTAATGGGATGGATCATTGCTGGGAAATATTTATGAAGGAAACATGAGGGTGGTAGATGCCCATCAAAACAGGTGGGTTATTTCTCCCAGCTGGAGCTGGAAAGAGAGAGGGTTATAATTCAAGAAAATAAGCAAGCTGCTCCCCACCAGGTCATTAGTATGTTCACACTGTTTCCCCTGATGATCTCATTACTAACTCCTGTACAGAGCATGTAGCTGCTTTTCTTCCAATTAACTTTAAAACTGCTAATGCATCCCAGTTGTTGCTGTCTGGTTAGGAGATGGAAAGAAACTGAGCAGGGCCATCAATATAGTTCTTACAGTATGATTATGGCATATAAGATGGAAGTGTAGAATAAAGGTGTCTGGTCTGGGATATTTTGCTTCTTGAGGCATAGAGTACGTGACAAATACAGGTTCTGGATACCAGCTAACACAATAACAAGCACACATTGTGCCAATGCATGCTATATGAACTTTTAATTAAGTAATGAAAATATCCTTTAATGGAAAGCCACAAATAAATTAACACTTAAGAAATGAAACATCACTGTCTGTTAGCAAAGCTTAATGCCGGCAACCTACTAGCTGTATTCAGTGTTTTATTAAGAGAATTAGATTTTGTAAAGGCTTTACATGTTTGAAAGTTAATCATTCTTTAACCTTTGAAACACCTAATTTCATTAAATACGTATCCTTCTTCCAAAACTGCATTGCTATGGAACAGCTGTTACATTTTTTATGCTCCCTTTTGAAAGTCTTTGCAGGATATATTTTTATAGTTAAGTTATAAGCACTGAGAATAACAGGTCATGGTAGAAGTACTAACACACCATCACCACCAGAAGGAGATCATTGCTCCCATGTACCTATCTTTCCATGCATAGCTCTCTTCTCCAGTTTACAAATACAGAATACCAACACTGACAAAGTGTGGTCACTTCAAACTCCTACACAGTGTAGGAAGGGACAGTGAGACATGCAGTTTTCTAGAGTACAGGCAATCCACTTCTAAGGCTAATAGCATGTATGCCTCAAGAATCAAACTTAGGTCTGAAGGGCAGCCAGACAAAAGGATGACCTGGCAGCACTGGCCCCACCATTCCCAAGGGCTCATTTCTTTCCCTGGGGTGCAGCTGCAGTGCTGACAGCATGGAAGAGGCTGGTCATGGGGACACTCTTGAATGAGGAGCCCAAGAACACCAAGCTGCCTTCGCTTGAACTGTTGAATGGCTATAAGTGAAGAAACTGCTACTGCCTCTCTCCCTTTCACTCATCCTTACTCCCAACAGCACCTTGTTTTTCCATAATAGTGTTGTCAGTCTCATTATATGGTTCTTCCCCTCTCTCTTATCCCATCCCTCCACCTCGTCCATTTCTCCTCATCCTTCTCTATTTATTAGGAACAACACCCAAGCCTGTGCATTGCTCAGTTCTCCTCCAAATATCAACAGCTGAACACAGACTTACAGCTCACAATCAGGCAGTTTTTCTGGGCTCATTTACTGAGAGTGGACCTGGACAAGATTATGTATGATGTATACATTTGAATGCAAATAGCACATTCCACATTTATACAAATTTACTGGATTTCTTCCTTTTAGTTTGGACTAGTTGATTTAAACATAAGGTCTGACAAGACAAAGTTTTGTTTAATTTTAACAGATGCAATTAATCAAACTGCAATTCAGTCATTCTTTTCCTACAGAAAGGAGGTGAAAAATCCCCCATGTTCTGTCTGAACTCTCCTTCTCCCTGCCAAGTGTTTAAACACTGTAAATGGGGGGAGTGGGGGAAAATGGAACACAGATATCATTTACTTTGCACCTGCTGGTAACTCCTCACTAAGCATAGGTGAGCATAAAAAAAGGCATAAAAAAATACTGCAACAGTCATACAGAAGCAATAGAACCTACAGATATTTTCACATATAAGTGTGCTTGAGTTGTACAGCAGCTGTTACATAACAAAACCTGATAGGTTTTCTCTTCAAAGAATTTAGTTCAAAGTTTTCAAAACCAAATTTTACATTAGCAAGCTCCTCCCTTGTCCAAATGAAGGCACTATTGAAGGTGACTGAGATTTTAGATAAATGGTTTTCTTGATACTGGTTGTAAAGGCATATTATACCCTCTTCAGATAAATGGTCAGTCTTACGGCTCAGCTCCAGGCCATCACTTCATGTAACTCTGGCTTTGATATCTACATGATACACTTCTATGTAAGTTAAGAAGAGTTTGGTTGTCAATGGCATCTGGATCAAGTTCTTATATTAAAAATAAAAGGAAAAGAAAAACGGTCACAGGATGTTAGCAAAGGAGCACACAGACTGGTCATTATACCAAGTCCAATTTTCAGTAAATCTTGAAATTATTATGAAGGCCAAGTCTGGCTGCAATTTGTTCACTAATTACAAACTTTCGAATTCTTGCTGGAAGGGGTGTGTTATTAGCTGCACTTCTATCATATTCACAGTCTCAAATGGAGATCAGATTCTAAATTTCATTTGAACATTGGCAGGTAACCACAAATCCCACTAAAGTTCAACACAGTTGTCAAGTTCTCTCTGAAATTACCCTTACTGCAAACTGTGCCTGAAATACAGGTAATAGCATGCCAAGGAGCAAACTGGTTTATTTTAATGGTACCTGCTGGGGGAAAGGGGGATGCAGATGTAAGAGATGAAAGCAATCACATACATTCCATTAAGAAGATGTAGAAAAAAAGCTATATTTTTCCTCCTACTTCTCGGAATTAGTCTGTCGAATCATACCCAGAGTTGCATATGCAGTCACTTTCACTCAATTTGTAGTAGTTTTGTAAGGATTTCAAAACTTATTTAAAAGAAATTGTTTTTTCCTGTAATAAAAGAATGTAAAATTAAATCATGGCTTTCTTCTCTTCCAATATCATTCTCATCAATATATTTGTTCTTTCACAAAGACATTACTCTAAGTTTCCTCCTGCACAACAACAAGGTATTGTTAGTGATACTGCTTCTGTCTACTCCTTTAGTCTACTCCTTTACTCTGAAAAATAAGTGTAGGGCAAGAATTTATCTGCAGTCAGAGCTATGTGTGACTTAATGCTTAGTACTTTTGTGAATCAACAGGACCAGACTGCAAACTTCAGTATTAAACCTTTTTTCTTGACAAAGTTGTAACTTTATAATTAACAACATAGTAATGCTTCATAAGTTCATACAAATAACTTTGTAAGTGAGACCTGAGAGCAGCCTCTACAACTGTGACACCTCCAGAATGTTAACAGGATACATAAAATCTTCACATGAAAGCAGGTAATTTAAACAAAACATCCAAGTTAACACTCCCTATAAGACAATTTCAATGACCATAAATAGCAAACAAGACTTCTCTATATAATCCAATTTGCATTTGTATTTCTCCAAATCATTATTACAATGTTAACTCATTAAGAAAAAAGTTTACCTGTGTTCCTGTCAGGTAAAATACAGCAATGCTTCTGCAGTATGCCAGGCAGAACCTGTGGCAACAAAGAAACAGTTGTTAAAGGATATGTATTTTTTATCATATGAAGAAGAGCCAGAGATTGCTGGAATGCTGCATTTGCTGCGCCTGATCAAGCTTTGTGCTCTCAAACTGAATCCAAATTAACTATCACGTTAAATGTGAATCTTGTTCATTAGGAACTGCAAACCCAGAAGAATCCTACAAAATAAGCTGCTTACTACCTGCCTTTAAAGTAAGTTTCACCTTCTCCCATTGATTACAATATCAAAAGTTGACTAAAAGGACCTAAGACCATAATCAAACATGCTCAACTTAGAAAGACAGTACGTTATCAGTCAGTGATGCTGCTGTCCCTGATTTCACACATGTGGCCCTGGGGTTATGGCATCCAGCTTGTTGTAAATCACTCAGGTCCCAGTTCCAAAGGACAGCATTTTCCCCTCCACACAGCCAGTTCCAGTGGACAACACAAAACTCCAGAAGCTTGAGCGGGAAACTCAAGGGAACGAGGACAGAGAAGATCCCAATTTTGTGGTTCATCACATCCACCATGGTGCAAAGCTCCTGGCAGCCAGTGAGAAATGCTGCAGAAGCTCACCACCACCACTGGCCCTTTCCTACAGGCAGTACCTCATCCTTCTTCACAGATTTACATATTAAATTCACCGATTTTGGTGCAGACAACCAGCTTTGGCACTCTTACTAGCAACAACCTGTACTTAAAGCGCCCAATACTTCATTTTAATCTGACTTTTAATCTAGAATTTGCACCCTGGACAATGATATCAGCATCAGTAAAACTGTAGCTTAAAGTTTTTGAGTTGTACAGAAAAAAAAAAAAGGCTTTTCTTTTGCTCTTTCTGAGAAAAAAAACAATTAAAAATCATGCTCTAAGATGACTTCTTCAAATTTACCTTTGAAGGTCAACATGCACACCTTAAAGTTTGAAACTTAAAAGAAAAAACCCAGTTAGTTTCTACAAACAGCAGGCCAGCACTACCACTGTCAGGAAATCCTGGGCTTCCAACCTGTAAGAAGACCCCAGGCACCGTCAGAGGTGGCATTAAGTTCTGAAAATCCAGGAAGTAAAATATTTTAGGGAATAGAGACCTTTTTATTTTTCCCAAAGACTGCTATTGCTGTTTGGCCAAGATTAATAGCCAGAGCTGAGACTGCTCAGACCCAGATACGCACAGCCCCTGCGGCAGTGTTGCACATCCCCACTCCGCCCTGCGGGACTTTTCCAATACTCGTTTCCAGTACGCCCAGCAGGAGGAACACCTCAGCCGGTGTGTCCTCCAGCACGACAAATTAAAAGTCTTAAGAATATTGCTGCACCATGCTTCTTCCTGAATGCACACATGCAGAGGCAGGGCCATTGCAAAACACTGCTTTTATTGCCATTGTTACTTCCCGAGTCAGTCTGGGGCCAGAAAGCCTCCCTGAACAAAAAGCAATGGGTACAACTGACAGGGATGAGAACAGTCTCCCCATCCAACTCATCTAAATTTTAGACAAGGCACAGCATTTAAATGTAAGCTCTTACAAAAGTAATTCACTTGTTTTAGCATTATTCTAAAGCTAAGCTTGTGGATAAAAAGTAAAAAAAAAATCAGCTAGCCTTACCCCACTTCATAAGCGGCAGGCAGCTTGTATTTTGGGAAGAATCAATAGCACAATTAACAATTTTCTGAAAAACCACACTCACCATTCTACAGTGTTTCTCACAGTTTAGAATTTTAAAAAATCCAATAATTCTTGGAAGTACAATGCCATACGTCCAAACTATAGCATTTTCCTTATGGCCATGGATATAAATAACAGCAGTCTTACAGGCATCGAAAGCATAAAAATTAGAAGCAGAGAACAAAGAAATCCTAAAATGAGCAGACACAGTCTTTCAAAGCAGTGTAACACAAAGACTGAATTTTAAAAACATACCGTCTTACTCAGATGTAAAGTAACATTTAGTTCCTCAGAAATGTCACATTTTCTTCCCCACATTCACAAACAATGAAGAAGCATTATGAATTTATTATGAGCTCACAGTTAATCAAATTAAAACTGAAATTAAAACAGGAGACCAAAAAAAAGCAGGTCTGAAGTAGTAAGACAACTTCAACGGGGAAAAAAAATAGTTTACCCTTCCTGGATATAGATAAGAGAACAGACATATGAAAAAACATAAAGAACATTTGTTTGTCCCTTTCCTTCACTCTCTTAAGTGTTAAGTAGGCAAACAGTACGGCAAAGTCTTAAACAATGCTTCCTGCTCCCCAGCCCTTTTACATGTTTACCCGGCACAAAGCCAATTTCTGGCTGGTAGGAGTTTGATATCAACCTCCCACTAACTTATCTACAGTATACAGATTTTTTCACTGTACCCATCTCCATGGTATCCAAGAGCCTTTTCACACTGCTCTCCTCCCACTTTCTCCCCACTTTGTTTCTCTCCTCCCTAGGGAAACTGACAGGAGAATTCCTCAGCAGAACTGTCACCTTTCCCTCTACAAGCCTCTCCTTTCCCCTGCTGCTTTTCTTTCATTCATTTGCATGCTTTAATACCCAGTTTATTGCTTAAAATGCCTAAAATGCCTTATCAATCTCAGAGGTTTTTCTCTAGTTTTACAAAAAGTCCTTAGATTTTTTTTTTCCTTTTGGTTGTTTGAAATTTACCTACACAGGCAATTTGAGGGAGAATCTTTACCCAAAGCAGACTTGGGAGTGGTTTCTGCTGTAGAAATCAAAATATGTGAGCAACTGGAGGGATTTACATGCAAGGGAGAAAAAAAAAGGCAGAAGAGAAACAGGTTTCAATGATATTAACTGATGATTTAACCTTCAGTTGTTTTATAAGCTCTCAGCTGGGAGTTAAGGCAATGCAATACTAAATTAAAAATGGACTCATAGATGCAGAAACAGAATAAATAATACAGCAGGTGGTATGTCCTTAATATCAAGGTGTTTCCCTAGCAGTAGGCAAATTAACTTTGGTCAACAGTATACAGCTAGACAGTCACACGTAGCAGGAACAGTCTTTGCTTATGATGTCAAGCTGAAAGCATCCTCAAATTCATTGAAAAATACTAATTGTTGTGGTTGGATATTGATTTGGACCTATTTACATTTGTTTTCACTATATCTTGCTGTGCTTAGAGATACATAAATGTATAGCTGTCATAATCAGTGTTCAGAGTTTAACCTGCAGCTATATGTAATATAGCTATTCAGAAAGCTCCTCAGAGCAGCACAGAGTAGTTACACAGCTGGTTTTAGTTTAATAAAGATCATATTTTTATAAGTTTGCTTGGAAACTTTGCTTCAATTTCTTTACAATAAGACAGATAAGTCCCTTGAGTGTTCAGTACATAGTTGGTTTTTTTTTTTTTAAGAGTGATAAAACAAGAACTAGAATTCATTCCTAAAAAACAATTTAAGTTTGGAAAGTACTAACTTCAAACCCTCTAAAAAAATCCCCACTTTACAGAGAAGCAGAAATGTGAAGCAAAATAATTCTCATGTGCAAAAAGGCCTCTGTGAAATGAATATCTGCTCACTTAAAAGGATCTGCTGCACAAAGATGCTCAGGCCTCTCTATGGTACTGAATGATAAAAATGTTTTGCTTTCTACTCCACTTATAATTGGACTGCTAAAATAGCCATAGACAAGTGAGCTAGATACTATTTTTCCTTCTCCATTTACATTTTTTTCTGCCGAAAAGTAAGTCAACTGAAAATGAATGTTCACAGGTCCAAATTTACAGAACACCCAACTCAGGAGTCCAAGTGCCTGATAAGTGAAATTTAAGGCAGAAGTTAACAAGGATTTATACTGTGATTTGTAACTTGCCAGAAGGAAAGAAGCTCAACTTGAATTTCAGGTCCAAGATAAGACAATATTTTTCTGCTTTTTACATCCTAGAAATCCAGTGAACTCAAAGACTAGAAAGTCAGAACACACCCTTTTAGGGATGCCAGCCACACAGGTCCTGTTTGTGGCCCTTGTGGTCATGTTCAACCATTTCCAAGGACTGCCTCTGGGAGAGCCCCCTATGCTCCAAACCTCCCTTCCCAGAAAACTATTACAATTAGCATGTGAGGCATTTTGATTGCAAGAATATGGTAACATTCAGGAAGAAAATGAGTCAAAAACGTACTATAAATCAATTTATAAAATTTCAGAGAAAAGAGATTCCAGAATTTGAGCTTTAGTCATACACTGATGGTTGCAAAGAAATGGTCCATGGGCAGAGTCAGCTACCAAGTGCGCCTTGTATCTTCTATGGAAGCAGTACGGTACTGAAGACAATTCAGGTTAGATACCTGAGTGTGGTCCAGTGAGTTCCTATCTTTATTCTTTCTAACATTGTGTCACTTCTTTGGAAAAGATAGGCACCTGCTAGACCTTGCTACCTGCACTGCTCTGTGATAAGCACTGCTGCCTTCCTACCATCTGCACAAGCCTCAAGGAATGAATTTTGACTGTTTTCATTCTAAGGATCATATCCAGTCTATCTCTGTATTAGCTTTTCCTTATATTTGTCTCAGGGCTTTTGTTTTAGGAAAAATTTATTTGTCAGCTACTACAGAGAGGTTTTGGAATAATGTTTGTAACTAGATCTTAAACCACTGGAAATTCTGTGCTCATGCTCCTCCGAATGTCTTTTGTTGCCTCCTGTCATTAAAGGGGGTATATTATATTTTTGTTTTCATTTGTATTATTGTTTCTGTCTATTTTGGGTTTCATACCTGAGGATTTTAGATGTCTCTGTCCCATTGGCGCTACTGAAGGAGAAGGAACCTCTGTGGAACCTATTCACTGATGCTTCTTAAGCAGAAAAGAAGCATTTGGGATTTGGCTGCTCACAGCAGCCACTTACCTGGCAGGTCTGTAAAGGTATCTGACATCAGACAGGCTGTTAAAAGTAGGCAAGGTTTCCTGTTCACAAGCTGTTGAGTGATACAAACCATCATAAATCAAAGGCTTATCATTACAGCATTACCATAATTCTTTCAGAGCAGATGGGCTCATGCAGGACAAGGGAGAATGGTTTTAAACTAAAAGTGGAGAGATTTAGATTAGATATTAGGAAGAAGTTCTTTACTCAGAGGGTGATGAGGCACTGGAACAGGTTGCCCAGAGAAGTTGCGGATGCTTCTTCCCTGAAAGTGTGCAAGGTCAGGTTGGATGGGGCTTTGACCACCAACCTACTCTAGTGGAAGCTGTCCCTGCCTATGGCAAGAGGGTTGGAACTAGATGATCTTTAAGGTCCCTTCTAACCCAAGTTATTCTATAATTCTACAATGACTCTACGCAACCAGGTGGTGAAGTGCTGCATCAAGGCTGCTTGCCTTCAGCTTTCTAACAATATGCAGTTGGTTCAACCTACCAAAGCCAAATCTGAACTTCATACCACTCCCACAAGCATAATTATATTTGGTTAAGCTTTTTAAGGGGTATCTAGGGAGTGTACCAACAAATACCAATTACCATTTCTGTTCCTGTAAGAACTAAAAAGATAACCTCATTACAAATGTGTCTCTTCTGTGTCTCACTTGAAGCTGTTATTGATACAACCTACACCAGCATCAGCAACAGTTCCAAGTTACTCCTAAAATCAGTCCTTGAAATATCTAGCTCTCGCAGAAGAGAGCATCAGGACCAGTGGCACCTGTCCTCCCAGGGCTTACACCAAAACCATACGTGTTCTCTGTCAGAGCAACACAGACCCTGTTTGCAATGGCAAAGCTGGCCCAAGCAGAACTTATTAAGACTTGATATTTTTTTGTCTGTCTGGTACTGCTGAAGTAGTAGAGATTTTGCAAGACCTTTCAATCATTCCCTGTGAGCTGTCAGTTCCTCTGCCCTCTCAAGGAAACAACCTTTTCTCTTAGCTCCTGATGAGACGCACCCTGCTGCAAAGGCAACCTGTGCCAAAATGTCTCCCACACACAGCGGCGAGAGTGAGAAGCCTGTCTTGTCAGTTTATTTCATTGTATTCTGATGAGATGGCCCAGACTTGTCCAATTATGTTTCCTCAAGATTTTACTAGATTGATATTGTCCAATATCCAATTGCACATATATGCTGATGAACATCCAATATCCAATTTCACATATACACTGATGTTTTAACTCCTTTTTCCAAAAGCTAATTTAACATCAAAACAGAACTTGCTAATGATTCATCTGCTTTGTGGGGTTTTTAGTAAAAGTATTTTATCATGCTCTGCCTTAGCCACCATTCCCAATTAGTTATCAAGAATGTAAATAAAATATGACGATTTTGTGGAAAGGAGAAGTTACAATGAAAATAAATAAATCATTTGCCATATATCAGACATTTTGTCATTGTATCAATGTATTTATCATCACACACCATATCACATTTAAATACGTATGTGTCCTTTTCATTTAGAATAAAAGGAAATGCTAAAGAAGATGAATATCAAAAATATTCTGAAAATATTACAATATCCATACTAATATGTGTTCTTTCAGATTGTATTACATCTCAAAAAATGGAACTTCTCTACAACCCTTTCTGTGATTAAAGGAAGTACTGACAGCAACAACAGAAGCAACATTTCCTTAGCAGAGTTTTCAACAAAAGATGACAGACACTTAAGTAATGAGGAAATAATTGACTGCATTATCTACTTTTTATATCTCAATCAAAACTAAATAAGAGAAAATAACTCCAGAAGAGAGCGTATAGTGCTACAATAACCCCAGATAGCATAGCTGATCTCCTTGCACTGCGATTGGCTTCATTACTCCTTCTATCCAGCCACCATGACAAGTTAAGCTGAAATCCAGGCTTGATAATTTTTTGACAACCCAGGAAAGAAAACATGATAACCATTATGACACTTTTCAGAGTAACATTAGCATGAATCTGCATTACCATGAACTAATTATAATTGCCCTACAATTAACACATACTTATAAACATGAAACTTTTAAAAGTTATCATCTAAAGTATAATCCATGCCACTTTCATAATGATATAATATACAGACTAAATAGAGTAACTAGCCAAGCCTGACGGGAAGAAATCCTATGTAGACTGGAATTAGCTCTGAAGTGATTCAAAATAATACCCTAAGACAGTCTTTTCATACTTAATACTTACTTAATAGTAGGAAAATAAGTGGTGGTACTGGCAACAGCCACAAACTCTATTTATTTCTAACTTCCTCTTCAGTATTTAGACACTTAGAGAACAATACATCAGCAAGAGCAAAAAACTCTTTTGTATCTTTCATTTGTCAGAAATTTACACTCTTGACTGACAGAACAAGACTTTGCTGTAGTGACACATATACTTGTGACCTCTGGGTCCAATTACAGTAATTGGCAGCACTTACAAGAGATTCCACAACTTATTTAGGATGCCTCAGACTAAACACAGCATGATTAATACAGGTCCATTTGGAACTCTTCACTTTGTTGTTCAAATAATTGCACCATTGTCCAAAACCACGCCTTCAAAAATATGGAACAAGGAACGTCAAAGTTCTCTGAAGCTGAGAAATGATGATGCTCTCAAAGTGCTCTGAATCTGAGAGATGATGATGTTGTCCTTCCCAGACTAACATTGCTGGGAGGAAGAGGCCAAGACTTTTCAGTTGATGTTTTAATTCCTTTTTCCAAAAGCAAATGAATAGGAGGATAAACTTCAGGACCAAACCAATTGCATTTTCAACTTTCTTTCAGGTGAAGCATTCCTAAGTATCTCATCTTCTGATTGACAGTATGCTGACCATGAACCAGCAGTGTGCCCACATGGCCAAGAGGGTCAATGGCATCCTGCCCTGTATCAGGAATAGTATCGCCAGCAGGACTGACCATTCTGCCCCTGTTGTTGCCACTGGTTAGGCCATACTTTGAGTCCTGTGTCCAGTTCTGGGCCCCCCAATTTAGTAAGGATGTTGAAGTGCTGAAGCATTTCCAGAGAAGGGCAATAAGGCTGGTGAAAAGTCTGGAGCACAAGCCCTATGAGGAGTGCATGAGGGAGCTGGGGTTGTTTAGCCTGGAGAAAAGGAGGCTCAGGGGAGACCTTATCACTCTCTACAGCTGCCTGAAAGGAGGTTGTAGCCAGGTGGGGGTCAGTCCCAGGCAAACAGTGACAGGACAAGAGGATACAGTCTTAAGCTGCACCAGGGGAAGTTTAGGTTGGACATTAGGAAGAAGTTCTTCACAGAAGGGGTGATTGGGCATAGGTATGGGCTGCCCAGGAAGGTGGTTGAGTCACCATCCCTGGAGGTGTTTAAGAAAAGACTGGATGTGGCACTCAGTGCCACGGTTTAGGTAACAAGGTAGTATTAGGTCATAGGTTGGACCCGATGATCTCAAAGGTCTTTTCCAACCTACTTGATTCTGTGGCTCTGCGATCAGATATACAGTCATTGCACACATTTAGCAACCAACATAAACAAATTCACTTTCCTGCAATTGTATCCGAGAAACAAGTTTTGGTGTAAAATAGAAATCACGAACATTTCGTCTATCTCTTACCACCAAGACCAGCAGTGGCATCTCCTACCTAATGGCAGTAGCCTAGATGCCAGATATCCTGTCACTGGAGTGATAGGATCATGTGGGTCATGGGCACAGAAATAACTGTGGTAGATCACTAATAGCCCAAAGGTCAGTCACAACTTTCCACAGAGACTCTGCAGAGGTAAGAACCCAAGTTTCATCTTGTCCTGAAGAAGAGATGGCCAGACCAGCTGTCTCAGTTTGCTGCTTGCCTGGAGCCGAGGTCCTGCACGTCCTACAGCACTTGCAGAGGTTCACCGAGCCCCTGCATTACACCCCTGAGCTGCACAACCAGGAGGATCAAGGAAGGGAACATTTCAGTTAACTAGATATAGCAAATCCATGAAGCTGGACAGAATACATCCAAGGGGTCCATGGGTGATGACTGTAAGTCCTCTATCTGTCAGTTTTGGAAGATGGTCACCTTCTCAGGGCAAGAGGTAGGAGGATCCTGAGAAAGAGAAGAAAATGCTAAAGACACCCCAGAGATTTTTTTCTTGTGGAACCTTCATCCTTGAAGTTTTTCAAAATTCAAATGAAAAAGCCCTGAGAAACCTGCTCTAACTTTGAAAATAGCCTGCACTGAGCAGAGGCTTAGACTTGATGGTCTCTAGAAGTCTCTTCCAACCTAAGTTATTCCACAATTTTAATATATTAGATGTAATGTACTGATACAGTCAAACATCACACTAGAATATAAGAATAAAATGCATCAGTTCCTCTATTCTCCTTCAAATATAGTTGTAATTGACATATGTAATTTCTATTTGTACTAATGAATCTTAAATTTGAATATTGAGTACATTTACATCCACCTGCAAAACCCAAAAGCCTTATAGAAGCAGAGCAGCTTTAGAAGGCAGCTAAAGACAGGTATTCCCTCAGAAGTTACTAGTCACCCCAGGGCTATAACTGTTTAATTCATGGGAGAGTAAGGTGTGGAGAGTTATTTGTCCCAAGAAGCTGCTTACGAAATTTTAACTGAGCTGCTATGATTTATCTTTAAGCATCTGTATTGGGCCTGACTGAGGTAAAGTTCACAGCCCTCACAGTGCTGTGCTTTGCATCAGTAGCTGGAAGGGTGTTGATAACAGACCAGTGTTTTGGCTGCCGCTGAGCAGCACTGTCCCTCTGACATTCCTTCCTCCATCAAAGGGATGGGAGTGGGCAAGATCCTGGGAGGGGACACAATCAGGCCAGCTGACCCAAATTAACCAAAGGGATATTCCATACCATATGATGTCAGCTCAGATATGAAAGCTAAGGGAGAAAGGAGGAAGAGGGGGCATTTGTGATTCTTCCAAGTTTGCCTCCCAGAGGAACCATTACATGTGCTGAAGCCCTGCTTCCCAGGAAGTGTCCGAACATCACTCGCTGATGGAAAGTAGAGACTTTTCCCTTCGCTTACGTGCGTGCAAATTCTTGCTCAATTCTTTCTTTCACTGTAATAAAACTGCCTCATCTCACCCGCTGGTTGTTCTCCATCTTATTCTCTCCCCTGTCCCATTGGGAAAGGGAGTGATAGAGCAGCTTAGTGGGCACCTGACACCCTGCCAAGGTCAACCTGCTACAGCATCTCATCAAATCTTGAGGAAATACAAATTCTAGAGCTTGCTATACATAGAGCAGAGCAGAACAAACATCTTCATTTTCACTCTCCAAAATACAAAACAAAGTAACAACAGCTCCTTCTTTTCCCCCTGCACTAGTCTGTTAAGATACAAAGGATGTGTGGGCGGGCCCAGCAATGCTTAGACTGCAAAGTCTCCTAGTTGGAGAGGATGGTACTACAGTGGTAGGAATAACCCCTCCTCAGAGAAAAGGCCACCTTGGTATTACTGTTGTTACTGCGATACCCTTAGGGTACACACCAAAAAGGTGCAGGTAAAAGTCAGTATAGAGCAAGGCTACAGGAAATCATGGCAAATGCTTTCAGGTTGGGGAATTCTAAGCCCTTTAGCAGATAGGTCCTGGCTACCTCTCCGCACTTGTCACTCATCTGACAGACTGTCAGCACGCACACATGCTATGCACTGCAGACACCACTGCCACTGTCCCTGACAGAGATTTCTCTTCTATTTCTTCTGAGTAGAAGTCATAGTCATCCTTATGGGTCAGCTTGGATCCTACATACCTACCTACTCTTTCCATAGGGCTGACTTCCTGCCAGGCAGAGCTGAGCTGGGTCGCAACAGCCTGCAGCACACCTACATGGAGGAAAAAAACCCTCCTCTCTCAGGAACAGTCTCCAGTGAGCACACCAAAACCAGTGTTGGAGAAGTGTGGGCGCTCCACCATCAGGGAGAAGGGATGGACCTGGTGGCACCAACCTGCACCATGCCCCTGGTATCTCACTGGGCAGCACTTGACTCCTGAAAGGTTTTGTTAGAGATGTGGGATGCTTCCTTGCTTCCGTTTCACCCACACACCATTAACAAAG
This sequence comes from Eulacestoma nigropectus, assembly GCA_013397775.1. Lineage (NCBI taxonomy): Eukaryota > Metazoa > Chordata > Aves > Passeriformes > Eulacestoma > Eulacestoma nigropectus. Next base: position 725,082 of record VZTE01000960.1, on the reverse strand, counting down.
CCAGTCATGGCTTGGGCCCTTTCAGGTTTTAGCCTGGGAGAGTATTGTGGAATATGTTTTTATTGCAGCTTGTTGCAAAAAATCCTTTTAATGCACAATGTCAAAAAATTATGTGATTCAAAAGCACAGATTATTGAGATAATAATAATGATATGTATAGGGTAAATGCCAGGGAATACCAAGTGGTATTTCTCCTTGCTGCTCTGGAATTGCATTTAAGATTCATGCGTGAAGCATGTGGATTTTAAATATTTTGATGCCTGTACTTGCACTGCAGAAGCAAATCCATTCAACATGTAAAATAGAGTAATAGTCCTTCCATGTATCTTTGTTAGAAAGAAACTAGTCTTCATTAAAAATTAAAGTTTATGGTTTTGTGCTAGGACTTTGCAGCAAAACTCTCCCAATGGCCTGCTTTATTCTATTGTGTAGGAGTCACATAGATACAAAGACATTCTCTTCAAAAGTTATTAACAAGGTGAGAGAGGTTGTTTTAAGTGTAAAAGTTACCACAACAAAAAAAAAAGGAAACATCCTAACTGTTTAGCTGCATTTATGGTGCTGCTATCACAGATCTTTCCTGCTGTGAAGCGTACTCATACCAGAAGCTGTGAATCATTACTTCAACTATCCAGGAAGTTACCTAATGGTTTATAATTTATTAGTAGTTTAGCTATGACATATGGTTGCTTTTAGAAACTATTTGATAAACCAAATTTCAAATTTATTAATAGCTAAAAACAGACGTCATCTGTATAAGTGGGGGAAACTGAAAGCTCCACCATGTAAGGACCAGAGTCTGTAAATATTATTTGGTATTACACATCAAACGAGGCTTTTATACATCTGTCATTTTGGAGAAGATGAGACTCTAGACATAAGTAGCACTCTATCATTGATAGGAGAACCACTGAGATGAATCAGGTATCTGATATTTCTTCTAGCCATTTTCCCTACCCAGGTGAATGTTGCCCTGAAAACTGGGAACCAGGCATAACTTTTACCAACAGCTGCTTTGTTGTTCTATTTAAGTCAGGTCCATTTAGCCACCTTTTGGCCCAACCCACAAACTGAAGCAGCAGCACATTACGGAATCCATGCATACACAGAACTGGGACATTTCATTTCTGATGGGCAACTGCAAGTGACAGCAGAAAACCAGAGAAGGATGGATTATTTTTAGGAATCCTTATTTCATAGATTTAGGCTATACAATTCTTTCATGCAAAGAGAACAAACAGAGAAGGATGCCTGTGCCTCATTCATGCCCTTGGCAATGATAGCACAGGGGGATATAGATTTCAGAACACAAAGCAACTACCCACACCTCCTTCCCCAATGAGCAGGCATTCTTACGGAAATAATAGCTTTCTCTTTAAGACAGAAATATTACCCATGTTTCATTCAGTGTTGAACAACAGGATAGTTTATTGCAAGCCCCAGTCATCTGGAGAGATTTTGCTGAAAGTGGGATAAAACAAGGATAGGTCTCAGTAAGCAGGTTATAATTTTTTCAGCACCAGTTAAACAGTTATGCTTCTGGTGGGGATTTTTAAGGAAGGAGATAATAATTTGTGCAGTCAGTTTTTGAGAATACAAAATTGGAAGAGTGGTAGGGTAGTTTTAATCTGTGAGCTGATGATACCACACTGTTATAACTATGTATTCAATACACTGCTCTAATCCTTGATCGGTTTAGTATGTACATACCACTGGGTGACCCAAAGATGCACAGAGAGAAAGGGTATTTTTGATGCCTATTAAGGTGGAAAGATGGATGTAAAACATGCACAAATATGCCTATTTCTCTGCAGTTGATGATCCTCCAGTGCAGTGGGAGGAGCCAGGGGAGCTGGGGAATCCCCAGGAGTGTTACAAAGCTGGCAGTCATAAAATACCTGATACATTATTGGGGATAGCCTTAAACTGAGCACTGGAGATGACAGTGCTGTCTCACCTCTTGAGAGACAGGCAACAGAGGCACAGCTTATCTACAACATGGGAGATTGAGAAATATCTGCCAAATAGAGATGGGAGAATCTTATCTTTTAAAAGGCTACCATGAGCAGTTATTGTGAGACAAAGTTCATCTTCTCTGATGAACATTTTCTTCATTTTGCACAGTTACAAAAATGTTACTAATGTTACTCAGACCACACAGAGCTTTACAATTTAGCTGTCAGAGGTCTTGGGGGAAAAAAAAAAAGTTCCTGCCTCTGTGGTAACACTCATTTAGGTATTTTGTACAAAGCAGAATTACTTTCATAGAAAAATGTCCCAAATTTTAGAGCACTGGAGTGGGAAAGAACTCTGAAATTAATCAGAGGAATATTTGGATCTGTGCCAACTACATCCCAGGACAACATGCTAAGTACTTCCCTATAAAGAAATGATTAACAACTACACTTTTCTTCAGCTCTCTACATTTTGGGGGTTTTGTAAGGCTTGCAAGGGGCAGTGAGGCTGTACAGAGTTAGCTAGTTCTCTGACCAGGACAAATTTTTTACTTTTTTTGTAACGATCCTTCTAGAGTTTTCATTTATCATCAGAGAAACAAGCACAAGAACTGGTGGAAGGGTACGAGAATATTGTTTTGTTGGTAAACGTGTATGTGGAATGACCTTTCATGTATCCATTTTCTTAACTACAAGCTACAAAATAAATGTAGTTTTAGGGGCTGTTTTTCCTTTCTGTCTTGACTATCCAGTTGAAAATAGATTGTTTTCAGCTTGTTTGTTTTTAATTCTTCATTTCATCTTGCTTTCAAGGAAATGTCACCTCTCAAGAACAAAAGGTTAAGTCACGCAATGCTGAACTATATAATCAGTCTGCTTGACTAGCCTAGGCTGCTGAAAATATTAAAGAATGAGCACCCGACTAGCAGACAAGTCATCTCCATTGACATAATTTCCTTTTTCAGTGTTTTAATTATTCTCATGGGTCATCCCATCTTCATACACATCAGCATTGACATTACCTCGTGACTGGTAAACACCAGCAATTTATTTTTTTCAAACCAGAATCTAGAATTTGTAATGAAATTTCCTGAGTCTGTCCCAGTTGCACTGGTGTGATGAAAGACTAAAGAACTCTGTCACTCAGCATTTGTATTGCTTATTCTAGCCAAAATGCTATAAAAAGAGCTACCAAAAATGTTTTGACACAGACAAGATTCCAAAGTATAAGTGGCCTGCTTATTTACACAAATGTTCTGTACAACTAATGCAATATCCCACTGAATTTCAGACTGCCTTAGATTTGTTATTCAAACATGCAAAAAGCCATGAGGTAACTGCAGCTAATTTGCTGTTTGGAGTGCTTGGAGAAAGTGGCAATTTGTTTTCTGGCTCTCATTTAAACACCAAGAAAAGATATTGTGACCTGTGAACTAGAACAGGAACATTATTGTTATGTGACATAGTGTGGAAATTCATATCAATGCAAATGTGGGGGGAAAGTGTTAAATGAAATAAACTGCTACTTCAATATCTGTGGGTATTTTCCTTTGACCCATCTTCAGGAAAGGATGCTCCTTTAAATTCCATACTTATTCTTGGGGCAGATAAGTAAATGCTTTCTACCTTCCAAAGGTGACCTGCTATTTGCTGTCCATATTTTTTCATGTTTAAAATAATGAGACCAGGAAGAATAGCAACATTATGTACATGATCATAGAAGGCAATATTTTCTACACTGTGTTACTAATTAAAATATGTTTGAAGACCTTCTTTGTATTCACTTGTTCAAACAAATTATTAATTCATGCTGAAGCCTATTCAAATGCATGGATATGACATGGTCTACTCTTGATCACAAAGAAAATAGCATGAACGCTGGTCCACTCTGCAGTGCTGGGTTCCTCACTGACATGTACTGTGTGTTTGTCATTCTTCGTAACTATGAATTTGAACAATTGGAAATGGGAAACAGACACTCAATATACTTTGCTGCAAATCAGACATTTAAAAACATGGAAAACTGAAAGTCTGAATTTGATTACAGATTAACTATGAGCATTGGGGTGAAAAAACATAATAAGCCTCTGTTTGAGGTATCAGCAGAATAAGGTCAGAACAGTGTAACAGTCACAAAAATTTACATACAACTTCAGGAAACAGAACAAAATAACATTAATTGGCCTCAGAATAAAAAAATAAATACTCCAGGGGTCATGTGTGTTTGCTCTTTGACATGGCACACGGATGCTCGTTATAGTTCAGTTTTTTGCTGTGATTAATATCCATTCACAAGTCAAGCCCTGATTCAGTGGTATGTTCTCATTTAATCACATACTGAACTGCAAAATATATACTTTACTATTTTGTTGGGTTGCAGCATAGACATAATTACTACTAAATCTATTATTAAATTAATAAAGATTTAAATTAGTGAATCTAATAATATTTGCTACTCACACATTTGGGTCATATCTTCAAAACCAATGTGTACGAGTATTTCAGCTGAAAAATTTAACACAGAAGTACATAATACAAAAGGTAAACAATGTAAAACAATGTCCCCATTTGCTACCATTGTATATGCATCGATAGCTATGATGCTGTCATCAGCTCCCATGCAGTTTATACGTTGGCATTCCCTGCATCACACTGTACAACCCAGCCTGTCTTGCTGTAGCCCTGAGCACGGTTTATTACTCCTGTGACGTTTTTGGAGCCATTTGCTGAGAAAGAGAAATACCAGACTGGACACCAGAAGATTACAAGTAATTGTCTACTGCTTGGCTTGGTCAATATCTCTATGTTTTAGTGCCTCAGGTTAAAATTCATCCTTCAGGCACTGCTTTGAGAAAAGAATGAGGAAAAGTCACTAAAGCAGAAGCAGTCCCATGAGGATGCTCCACAACTCCAGAACTGCACCAACAGCAAGACTGCTTCTGCTGACTCAGCTACACTGCAGCACATGGGTTTGGAATAAGAGTGTAAGCTTTGCCAAGGTGTAAAGGAAAACAGGAATATATAGTGTATGTTCCCATACATATTTTTATAGTTTTTACTCTGAAGTTTTTTACTAAAACAAGGGCTGAGAAGTTGTAATTAACTTATTTATCACTTTTAGACTAATGCTAGTTATATTGAATAATATAACTAATGCAAATGAGATGGTAATTTGGCCCTACTCTTCAGAGTTACAACAACATAGAAAATGCAGAACAGAAAATAAAACCTGTAGCACCATTCTTGGGATCTAAGAAAAAATGCTTTGTTCCCTGCTGCTTTGCCTGGCACCACAAGCACAAAAAAAAAACAAAACAAAAAAAAAGCCATAAAGACTTGACTCAGTGGTCAAACTTGGCTATCAAGTGATGCAAAACAGTCTTTACCAAAACCAACTACAGCACAAAAATTGATCTAAATTGTTCAAAGTAACCCAGTAGTCTTTCACAGTATAAGTACTTTAGTGTTGACATTTGTTACAGTAACAGCTTGTAATAATAATCTTTTGTTCAAGTTTACACAGGACATTTTGGATTGACTATGGGGAAGGATACTACAACAGACTAGTGGTGGATTTTTTTCAAAGGAAGGTGATTAAGTAAACCAGAGGAGCACATAAAATGCAAATGGACAACCTAAAACACCAGAATTTTTCATGCTTTCTGATATTTCATGTGTTTTTTCCAGACATGTAATTAGCTTACATATTTCCATATACACCTTTTCATTTAACACGGTATCCTAGATATGTTATTCAATAAAAAGTAGTGTAAATAGACAAAACAGTAACCCTTCATCTTCCCATATTTTTTAACTGATTAGACAACATTATAGCTTTCACAGAAGCAAATAGTATAATTAAGTCTATAAATTTCATTACAACTTCACTGTTTTCACCTGCTCATCCTCCTTCTCCAGAATTATCCTTCTGTAGCTCAATTCATCCAAAATAGCATCTGGAATGTATCATTGTAATTTGTGGCTTATTGTGAATGCTGTTTTTAGAAAGTCCACTAAAAACATGTTCATCTCTGTGAATTAGGTGTACAGGGTAAAAGAAAACAAAGAGGTGCTCACATGCAGCCTTGGGGGTGGACTGCCTTGGGAAGGCTGTTGTGGTTCCTGCTTCTCAGTACCCACACTGTCCTTGTTGCAGAAGTCACACCTGCGTGGGAGGTAGCTCAGCTATCAGAGCACACAGCAGCTGCTGAGCAGCCCCTATTTGCAGCACAGAAAGCTGGGAGTTGACTAAAAGCTGTGAGATGATGCCATGCTGCTGCCAGCAGAAGAGGCTGTCCACTCCTGCCCGCTGCTGAGGCACCCTCTTGTATGCTCATTTGGCTGCTTATCCTCCCCGATGCCAAGCCCATTCAGTTCACTGAGCTGGCAGAAAACAAATCCAGAAATAAATGAATTGAAAAAAAGTTAATTTCTGCTGGCATATTGAGCTAGATCCTAGCCTCAGAGAGAGAGCAGGGCTGCACACCCAGGGATGAGGGGCATATGAAGCAGAGCAGAATCCCCTCATCTTATGCCAGAAGGACCAGTGGCTTGAGAGAGAGGTCAGTGCTCTCTTCTGAGCTCACCCCGAGTTAACCAGCTGCCAATTTCAACAGCAAACAGTTTTCCTAGATGTTTAAAAGTTAAACCAAGCCCTTTAGAGAGGACAAGTCCAGAACTGAAGGGGCAATAATCTCAGTGGGAGGGTGAGGACAGCAGGCAGGCAGAAGCAGGCCAGGGCAGGGACCCCCTTGCCTGTCTGAGTTCTCAATAGCACCTCTTCTCTTGAGAGAAAGTTAAGAGAGCTTAAACTTAAAGCATCAAAATGTAGCAGGAAAGGTAAATAGTTACTTCGTGAGAACTGGAGACTAGAGTCAGGAGAATTTTCAGCTGAAAATATTTGCTCAGTGCCATGAAAAGCAGCAACTGGATGCAATGGCATCAGAGGAACCCATGGAACCTAGGAGGAACCCATGTTGGAGTCCTCACACAGTCAGCTACACTTTGATGGGTACAAAGGTCGTTTCTGAAACTACTGATATAGCCAATAACAATGTATTTTCAAAAATTTCTAACTAAAAATCAAGTTTCCAGTGAATCACCTTTGCCCAGTACTAAGGCTGTCATTCCTCCTTAAAACATACCTGATTTTTTTCAGCCCCCCAGGACAGTGAAACTACTCTGCATGAATGATTCCTTCATGTGAAAAATTCTCCTATGCTTTGTAAGCATAAATGGAGTTCGGAAGTTATGTCTGACAAAGAGGATGTCATGGGACTGCCAAAGGAATTTCTGTGCAGTTTATGAAATGTAGGTGATGTTATAAAACTGTCATGCCACTGAAAGCCTTTACGTATGTGAGATCTGCTATTTCTGGCAGCGTTTCTGTCATTTAGCTCCCAGTTCAGAGATGGTGAGCAAACTGTTACATGGAGAAGACACACCCAATAGGTGAGGTTGAGAAACACAGGATAGGATAAGGTCCAGGCATGACTTGTTAAAGCAGTTCCCTGCTTTTTAATTTACAGCAAATATTTCAGGCAGAGAAATTTCCCTGGATGTCTTCCAGATTTTGGTTGGTGACTATCTAAATGAAAATAACCAAGGCAGTGCTGGAAGCAGGGATCAGAACTACATGCCTTTGCTCCCAGAGGAGAGCCCTGAATAGACAGCAAAATCTCCTTATCTTCTCCTGGAGAGTAGCTGAATTTCAAAAGAAACACAGTGCAGAGTTTTTCTTCTCTAAAATGACCCATAAAATTTACAAGACTTATTATGACTCATGTTTATCCCACCAAGGACTGAAAATTGGACTTCTTCAGCTGCCAGGGACAGAAGCAACTTCGAAGTAAGCTGAGGCTTAGACATACCCTGTGATTTCAGCTCCCAGAGACCACAGTTTGGGTCTTAACATCACCTAGGTGCATTTCCCTGGCTGCACTTATTGAACATCTTTCCTAAGTCAGCTGCTCCAAAGCTGGTCTTGTTCTTGTACCACACAAAAAGATCATTCTTCTTTAGACAGTTTGTTCTTGAATTTAGATGTTGTAGCATATGGACTCATTTGCAGATAAATTCACAATATCTTATGAAATTCTGGCAATGGAATAACATTCTGCTCTTTGTACTTTGGCCTCAAGAAGTGTTATTGTTCACTAAGTTAAGTATAATAATGTTAAAATAAATATCCTTGTTCTCTCATTCTGTCACTATAGATTACCATTATGGCCTTGCACTAATGTGCTATTTTCCATGTGTCCAGGGATTTACAGGACTCTCTCGTGCTTTGAAATAAGCCTTTACATATACAACAAAAGCACCATTCTCAGTGTAACTGTGTATTGCTTTGCCTCTGTTCTTTCCTGAGGCTGCTTTGTTTTCTGGAACCTGACAATGTACTTCAAAAAATCTAAGGCACCTCATGCCTATTTCTTTAAAAAATCCTGTGTAAAATGGCAGCGGACAGCAATAACACATAGAATATTCTGTGCTAGAAGTGACCAATAAGAGCCACTTTTTAAAATATTTTTTTTTCTTTATTAGTCAGATAGCTGTTTGGAAGAGGAAATGAAGAACAGTTCTTCAAAGCATCTTTAACAATTTTTTGTGGTTCAGATCCAGTCTGATCCAAAGCACTGCTGGGAGCTGCACTATTAATGTGCATTATCCAGAGAGAGTTGAGCATACTTTCCTTTTCTTTCTTTCTTCTTTTCTCTCAAAAATGCACTGAAACTATTAAGGAAGTTCTGATCTCGTGCTCCAGATGGAAGAGCACAGAGGAACACACAATGGCTCACTTGCTATTTATGTGTTTGTGTTTCTGTCCAACAAACACTGATGATCTGGCCTGAGTACTCATTGAAGGGACTGGGAAATGCTCCAAAATTCCCCAGTTCAGATGTACCCAAAGAAGCTCTCTTGACTGTATTTACTTTTAGCATCCTTTGCAGTCCCTACTGACACAGACCTCACACTGATTTCAAAGGGAAATTTTATGAATCCATATTGACACTTTCAACAGGGACACTTTCAACACTGACACTGTGAACATACTGACCTTATGGTTTTGTAAGTGCAGCATCTTTAGCCCTTCCATTCCTGCATATTGGCTGGAAATAAGTACTTTGGTTAGTTCTTTTTGATAGTGGCTTCTACATCAACAGGGTAAGTTACTCATGCATGTCATGTGGAAAGGCTGCTGAGATAAAACACTGAAAGAAATGCATGAGGTGGATAGGAGGCTATTCTACAACAGCATTTGCAAATGCCATCAAGGAGCCTGGAGGAGATACCTGGTCTAGGCAAGTAATGAGAATAAATTGTGCTGCAAAGGGAAAAACAAAGCTGACATGAAAGACAGAGGGAGAGAAGCCACTGTGGAGGTGCTCATAGTGCAAGTTTCTGACTCACTCCAAGTTAGCTCAGGTGCGACCACCCCGACAGTACTTTGGAGGCGCACAGCAACAGCCAGTTTGCCTCTTCTCCTGGGGCAGCATGGGCAATCCCTGACTTTCACAACAAGCAACAATTGGGCAAGGTGTGCCGTGAGACACTGCACTCTGCCAGAGCCAGCAAGAGTGCCTCAGAGCTGGGTGAAAACACAGCACAGGTCTGCCCACAGAGAACTGTAAAATAGGCAGTGGTTGCAGGAGGATGAACAGATCAAGCAACAAACCAAGATCTGAGGACAGACCCGGTATGTGTGGACAGGGCTGGGAAGTAAATTCTGGAGCCTGTCAGGAGACCACAGTCCCAAAAGAGTGCTGGCTTTGCTACATAAGCACAGCCCCAAGTCCTGATACTGGGTTCTGTCTTTCCTTAGTCTGATGTCTTACAAGTAAAGAGAGAAAAGATGATACAGAGACAGCATCTGCTGCCCTCTAAAAACCACTAACAAGAGCTGAGACAGATGGAGGTGTCTCCCTGCCTGTAACGCTTGAATCAGCAGCTTTTGTACAATGTAGCTTCAAAGTTGCTCAACCTTCAGAGTAGCTTTGTTTATGACTGCTGCAACCTTAATGAGTGCTTAACTTGTGGTGGAAATGTCTAGCTGCCTCTCTTTGTGGTGATGGTCACAGAGATGACCAGTTTGCTCTAACACAAATGGCAGAAATAGTGGGATATACAACGCTTCCAAAAGGTTGCTATTGAACCTTGCAGTACTAGGCATTAAACAGAAGGTCTTGGGAGGTGAGGTCTAGCTAGAATTACCTACAGGGACTATTGATATCTGTGCTAAGGCAAAGCCAATGGCATGGAGAGAAAAAATCTGCTGGAGAACAGAAGAGAGAGAATACTCAGAAGCTGATTAATACTCCACTGGCTACCATTCAGGATAGGAAAAAATCTTCAGAATTTTCAGTTTTGACCAAAAAAAAAAGTTGAAATTTTCATTATCTGTGACATAGGTATGTCAAATGGTTTTCAAAAGATATTGCTGTCATGTTTTCTTATATCTACCACAATATGACTTATATTGGCCTGTCTGTACTGGAACACTTCTAGATATAGGTATAATGAGGGCTTGTCCCTTAGTAGGATAGACTGCCTTGAGTTTCTTTGCTGAGTGGATCTACTATGCTGAAATACCTTCAAAATATATGAGGAACTGCTCATAACTCCTGTTTCTAAAAAAGAAGATTGGGTGAGGGGTGGGAGGGAAACCTTAGGGGGATGAAGCAATAGGTCTGACTCAAAACCTAGATTCAGTTTGTTTCTAAGGTACATTGAAGGAAGTACAGCAACTAGGTGTTTCAAAGGTAGCTATTAATCATTCTCTAAAATTCTCCAGTGGTCTCTCTTCTAAAGAAACCTGCATTGATAATAAGAGGAGAAAACTAGTTTTGAAAGCAACCACCATCTTGGGATTAGGGAAATTTGATAAGAAAGATATGTGTGTGAGTCAAAGGATTTAGTGCAGGGTAGCCAGCAATGAGGAAGATGAAGTCTTCCATTGGATTTAAACTGTGCATCTCAGGTTTTGTGCCTTTAACCAAGCTGTACCTGGTATTGCTTATAAGGAATGTAAGATAAATCAGACATGACATTTACCACGATTTCATGCAACTTGCTATTACTTTTACTTAGATTACTTGCTGTAATGGTGGCTTTGTATAGACACTTCCTCCTAGACAGGAGACACTTGCGATTTGTAACGAGCAACAGCAAAAGGTAACAGAGTTTAGAACTGACAGCTGCCTCACAGTCATATTTAAAGGGTTTGCAGACTTTGCCCTTTTGTGCTCCTCCACTAATAGCCAAGTGGGGTGCAGGCGGTTAGCAGCTTGGAGAAGTGGTGAGGAGCACAAGCAAGATAAAAACTGGCTACTTTTCCAGTAGCCTTCTGTCTGGTGCTTTCTATACTTGAAAGCTAGACACTGTCTATCTGGTGCCCTCAAAACAAGAAACCCAGAAACCCTCTGTCTGGTGCCTTCAAACCAAGGGGGGCCACAAGCAAAACAGCCAGTTCTGCTGGCAGCAACCATAATTTTTTCCACAAGGACCATATGTTTGAGAGACATGGCTGGGAGCAAGGTGGATATCTGGTGCACAGATGAATCCCAAACCACCACTGGAAGGAGCCCATGGGGAGAGGATGGTGTGAGCTGCTTTACTAAGCAGATCATGGGTTGGTCACACCTGATCTAGGAGAATTCTTTGCCTACATTAAAGCACAAAGATGCTTGAGTGATTTAACAGTTCAAGGATGTCAGCTTGTCACTGCAAAGATTATATTTGCACATAAATACCTGAATTCATATTAAAAGCTCATGTTTTTTTGTAAGAGTGGCACAGATTTTTCTGTGGCTTGAGTTATTGTCGATGTGAGTTAGTTAGCCTCCTACATGCACCTTTGTTTTTCTTCCAAAGGCTGCAGGGACATCATCAATAAAACTGGAGCCTAACACTTCTTAGTGTGAAGGAGTTAAATTCTTTGAATTTCAATAAATGTGGAAAATTGATATCTCTATGCATCTTTATTTGGTATTCCTTAATGTCCATGTAAAATTTTTCAGTCATTCAATAAGATAACAGAAAATATGGTATAGCACTGTCAACTCTTTTTTTATTTTATTTTCCCTAATTTCTTCTTGAGGATCCAGATCATTAAATCAGGAGACTGCAATATAAACTTCCTTTACTAAAAAGTGTTCTTATCCAAACTTGCAAAGAAAAGATCGAAAATTTAAAGCAAATGAAATTTAAAGGCTCAAAAGCCAAGTAAAATCAAAACTGCAAAAGTATTTTAATAGGAAAAAACCCACATAATTTTTAAACAATCCTATGATTTTTTGAGGCTGACTCATGATTCTGTAATGTTTAAAGTTGGCAATACTGATACCCTGTGATTTAGATGACTAATCACAGACTGAAAAGCTAATAATCAAAGTAAGCAGTTTGTGAAGTACCCACAGACTAGAAAATATGTATCTCAACTACTCAGCAAAGGCTTACGTATAAATTGACAACAAATAGAATCAGTTTATATAACTGCTTCACAAAGAGAGAAAAGAGCTAATCAGTTAATCAGTTATTTTATTTGTATCACATAATGCAACCAGCTGCAGTACTGAGTGTGAAGAGGGAAGAGCATGAAATGGAGAGAATAACAGGGTAGCGCTTCAGCACTGCATTCACAGGGAACAGGGGAGTGTGGATGGAATTCAGCAAGCAAAATGCAAGAGTAAAAACTGTCTGAAGTCAGGCTGCAGTTACACTGCACACCAGAAGAGAACATACCTGGGGGAAGGAGGGAGGCATGCACAAAAGGAAGTTAGAAGTGATCTTCTGGCAATAAAGAGTTAAATCTAGGTTCAAAATATAGTCCATTGAGGATGGCTATGAGGAAGAATAAAGAGAATGAAAGCAGAAGAGGAAACATAATTTGAGGACAAGTGGAGGCAATAGGGGTGACTCCTGCTTTCTTGGTGGGTTTTCTGATTAGATCAATTGTTTGTGCACAGTATTTCTCAGCTGGGCTCTTTCCAATCTTTTATCTTATCTGATGGTAAGCAGACAGCAGAAGGAGGTATATGCAGCACGTGCTTGGCACCAGTTGAATCTCCTAACAAGAAGATGGATTTTTTTCTGAAGCTCTGCTCATAGCAAAGTGATGTTGGCAGAAGCTAAAGTAACTACATGTATTGAAGCTGCTCAGTCAGCCTAGTTCCCTCAAAATAAAAATAACAAGAAAGAATGATTTCTAATTTTCGGAAGTCAAAGAGGAACTGAAGAAATATAGCTAACATGGTAGAACTTAATTTATTGACTAGCAAAGGCAGAAAACAAAACCATTTTGAAAAGAAACACTACACGTTTCTCTGAATTAGTATTTTTGTTGCTACTTCATTGGAAAATATAAAGAATGTGCAGCATTGCCCCACAAATTTGTATCCTCTTTATATAAAATTTATGTCTTCTTTATATAAAATTTATATTCTCTTTATCTAAAATTCAATAGAGCTGTTAGTAGTTTCAGAAAATTCGCCCGCAAAGGCATATTTAATTACAAGTCTGCCAAATGGGAGTTTCGTTTTCTTTTGAAGAACCTGTTTTAGGCAGGGTATTACATTAGTAGGATCTCTAATCTGATCCTGCATGGAAGCTCATATATCCCTGGGAAAAGGAAAAGACAGCACACACTGTTAGAAAATGAAGGTTCAATAAAAGCAAGCAAACCCAAGAAATTGGAGTGAATGGAGAAGAATGATCCATCTGTATCAGGGCTTCCTATAGCAGCTGTCACTGATCAGCCATCACTGTAATGTCTAAGGTGCTGCAAAATTCGAGCACATCCCAAAATTCAAGGGAAGATTGCAGACTAAACGGGAAAGACAGAGGGATGTATCTCACAGCTGTCATCAGAGAGGAAAGATATTCCATTTCTTTCTCCAGATGGACAGCAGCTCAAATTTTGATGCAAGGAGTGAAGGAGTGACCGAAATGCAGGGATTCATTCATGAGCTACATGTACAATGCAGCTCGCTTGAACAGGTTGCAGTAATGTACAGGGAAAGACAGGGGGGCATCAGCATAATTAATCCCTTCATGAAGAAAACACATGAAGGGGTCACTGAAGGGAGCACTGTTGCAGGATACATGCCTCACATTCAGAGCATGTCTGTTGGGCTTTTATATTTGTTTTTAATAAATGCCTTAACATTAATTATGGCACTCTAACTGCAGGAGACCCTTCTCTGGTGACAACTTTCTGCCTCTGTTGACATAACTTCTTAATTAACTGTAAGTGTGAGATTTATTCAATAATATAAATATTTTTATAGAAGGAAAGTAAAATATAAATATTTTTATAAAGGAAAAAGTATTCACATAAATACATGGGGGAGGGTGACAAATGTCAGTAACAAAAAGTCCTAACAATGCGTCATGCAAAAAAAAAATGGAGAACTAAACCTGGGGTGCATCAGGCAGAGCATCATCAGCCCATCAACGGAGGGGATCGTCCTGCTCTGCTCTGCACTGGGGCGGTCTCACCTTGATAATTGTGTGCAGTTTCGGGCGCCACAACATAAGAAGATATTAAGCTAAAGGAGGGCCCCAAGAATGGTGAAGGGCCTTGAGGGGAACCCGTATGAGGAGCAGCTGAGGTCCCTTGGTCTGTTCAGCCTGGAGGAGAAGAGACTGAGGGGAGACCTCATCGCAGTTACAACTTCCTTGTGAGGGAAAGAAGAGGGGCAGGCACTGATCTCTTCTCTGTGGTGACCAGTGACAGGACCCAAGGATATGGAATGAAGCTGAGTCAGGGGAGGTTTAGGCTGAATATCAGGGAAAAGTTTTGCACCCAGAGCGTGTCTGGACACTGGAATGGGCTCCCCAGGGAAGTGGTGACAGCCCCAAGCCTGACAGAGTTCAAGAAGTGTTTGGACAACACTCAGGCACATGGTGTGACTCTTGGGATGTCCTGTGCAGGGCTCAGATTTAGACTCAATGTTCCTGATGGGTCCCTTCCAACTCACCATATTCTATGATTCTTTATTCTATGAAAAGTACATTAAGTGGACAGAAGTTGCTATAAAGGTTCATAAAGAGCAACTCACCATGCAATATACTGCCAATGTTCTGACAAAAGAACCCTGTGTCTTTTCAAGTGGTGTTTTTAATAACCAGAGCACTTCAATGCATTTATTTTACTGAAAAAAGATCCTAATATTCATGAAAAAATATACAAAATAAAGTGAAATAAAGCTTGATTATTCTGCCTGCATATATAGACTTTGTAGAGCACATCCTGTATATTCTATGTGTTCTTACTGTTCATTCTATTTGATAAGTGTTTACAAGACATGATATTGTTCCACCCAGCTCACCTCTCCCTAGGTGCTTGTAAACTAACATACTGATCTAACAATAGGCATTAAATATGACAGTCTGGGGATCTGCCTTGGGGAACTCAAACATTTCTATTTTATTTCATGAACACTTTGCAAGCTTGTACTCTTGTTTATGGTTTTTATTGCAACCTTGCATTGTTTGTCTTGCTTCAAGGAAAGGAGATATTGATATATGAGGGATGGTTCACATGTGCTTTTCTCTTACCTATTTTCCCTAAGAACAAAGTCTGATTAATGTACTAAAGGCTTTGCCAGAACCCTGCCTGTCCCTGATTGAAACTGTCACAGCCTCTGCAGAATGAAACGGTAGCATGGGGGAAATGCAAAGGGATTGTGCACAAGCTGTTATGAGACAGTCTCAACACAGCTCTGGGGGGAAAAAGGAACAGCACCCTGGAGCTCAGCCCTCCGGAGAGACCTCAGCCTTGGCCTCTATATCCACAGGAGTCTTTGACTGCTGCTAAGGGTCAGGCCAGAGCACCCAAGGGTTTGGACATAAGACAGGGAGTTCTGGAAGACCAAGATCATCTCAGTGCTAGAGGTATGGTTATGAGAAGAGATCAGGACAGCAGGATGCCTTCACTAGAGTAACTGCAGTCCAACAGCAATGCCTGATGCAGCAAGCTCTGGAGTCATCTTGCAGAGAAGAGGCTCCTAGCAGTGCACTGAAACCCTACCAGAAACTCCTTTATCTCAGGGAACTGCTCTGCTCTGACGATCATTAGCTCATTGGAGCTGTGTATCTCTATCTGAACAATTTATTTCTTCCCTGAAAAACCATAAAATGTGGATGCATAATGACAAAAAAATCCAAAAACTGGCAGTGCTTTATGCATGAACATAAATTCTTGCTTTCAGCCTGCATGGCACCCAACAAAAAGCTGCCTTCTATCCACCAGCACCTCCACTTTATTTCACTTTCCATGTTCACATCTCTGCTGGCTATGCAGCCTCTCAGATGACCACTGAAGCCTCCACAAGTAGAGTCCTTTTCTGAAGACCTGTTAGCCTCCAGCAGACCTGTGATTTTTGGTAGAGAAAGGAAAAACAGGCAGCCGTCACACAGTATTGTTCGGGTACATTTGATCCCTCAGAAGGGCCAGGATATAACCCACAACTCTCCCACTGATGATGATGCTGTTAGATCCCTGATGCACATCTAACAGACTGTTTAGAAGTGAGTGACTGTGGCCCCAAGGAAAACCTGAAAGCAGACAATCAGCATTGCTGCAGTGCAGCGGCTCTGGGCCCAGGACTGCAATGGCGAGCTCGTCACACAGCAGCAGTGGGCCTGCGGACAAGAGAGAGCTGTGGGTAGGAGCCCGCCAGTCCGACAGCAGGGACGCCAACACCACAGAGAGCTGCCAGAGAGGCCAGGAGTACCAAAAAGCCAAACCACCACAGCCGTGAAGGTGCTGCACATATAAGTGGATGGGATTCACATGACTCATATTCATGTTCTCTGTAGGCAACAGAGAGAAGCAGGCACCCTGAGAGAGATATCCAGATGGGTTTCTATGGCAGACAGATGAGCCATCTCTGAAAGCCTGTTCTCTCCATTGACTGCAAAGGCTGACTACGCAGGATCCACAGCAGTGTACTCTGTGGCTCAAAATAATTGAAAATTATTTCACCAGAGTTAGCTTGACTCTATTTTTCAAATATATACCTCATCTAGGACTTCTATATATTCAGAATTTTGAAAACATATTGTTTATTTCTGCTGGTTTAAATACTAGTTACCCACCAGTCAGTTTTGCATTTTGCTTCTTCTATATTACATGATAATAGGCATGAAAGATTTTTATTATCATATTTATAAGTATATTTACACACATGTACCTAGCCTACACATAAACATGGGAATGTGGATTTTTTAGAAATTTTGTTCTCAGCCTTCACTGTCAAGTATCATCGATGTTTTAAAAAGCATTCATACGAATATTTGCATCTGAAAGTGTGCTACTAGAGATTTACAGTATGCTTTCACATGCTGCATCACAAATGCATATAATGGTATACAACTTGGTTTAGTCAGTAGACTTGAGCACAGTCTGTTTTATATTTTGCTGAATTCTCCTGAAACCTTTGAAACAGCAATCAATTAGCAGTGATTTCAAGGGGCTTTGGACTGGACTTTGTATTAGCTTATTAAGAGAACTGGCCAGGTCTACTTCAATTTTAAAATTCTCCCTAGGTTGGAAGGCACAGTAATAGCACTGTCACTCTGAGAAATGCCATACACCTCACCTGAAAAGACATGTTTGGAGATGTAACACACACATTTGGAAAGTAAACCCTGTAATTGCTGTAAAAGCCACAGGTACTGTGAGGTTGGAAGCGAAGAGTAGCAAATGTGGTGGCTGACCTCAGGCTTATTATCTGCTTCATCCTGCTGTATCATCCACTTCTACCTAGGCTGATGTTCATATTTCAAGCTCTGCATAGAGAGTGGAGGCTAAATCCCCAAGTCCCTCACCAAAACTGATGTTAATTTAACTTAATTTCCAGCCATAGGTTCTTGCTGTGCTTTTGCCTGCAAGGTAGGAAAGCATGCTCCTGTCAGATCCCTTTACTCTGCTCTAGATTTGTGTTCAGTGGTCTGGGAACCTCCCCACTTCCCCTTCCACAGGAACAGACACTCCTGCTGGCATGCCCCTCACAGAGCTCTGCACCTCTGCTGCTGTGGGTGCTCCCTTGGGACTGCACCCCCCAGCACCTCCGTGTCTGCTGGGAATGCCACCAGCAGCCTGCAGCACTCTGACTGCCATCCTCGCATCGGGGACAAAGGTTCATCTCAGCTTCTGCCTCATACTCCTTGCCCACATGCCTTCATTCTCAATTCATTATATTGCACTTAAATTAACAAAACAAAGTAATGAACAGAAACTATTTGGAGAAGAATCCACATAGTTTTGTAGCATCTATGTACCTTCTGCATGCTTTATCAGCCATGTTTTCATTTAGACCACTGCCAAAAGTACTGAGCAGCTTTCAGTCAATAACCAGTCTCTGCAGATCTCCCCCAAGAAAAGACAGTCAAACCTGAAAATGAGACAGTTGTTTATTCCTCCTAACACAGTTGTAGGTTTTAATCAAAATACCCTGCGATACCAAGCCAAATACTTCAGAGAAATGAAATTGCTTCTGTATCCACACAGTTGTTTCCATCAACCAATCTGTAGTCCTGTCAAAGAAACAACGGATTTATTTGACAAGTCTTCCTTGCCATCAAACCACATTGACTGGCATTATTTATGTTTGTTAACCTATCTTTCCTGCTGAGTCTTCCAGGGTAACTGTTCCAGTATCACAATGGAATCCGGATTCATGTACAAGGGGTGTGTGTATGTGTTCTAGGTCCCATTTTCTATCCTTGACATTTGAACTACATTATAGCACTTCAAGTTTCTGAAGTCTTCTTAGTTCTCCAGGATTCATACTAGTGGTTCAGAAGCCGCCTCAGCTACTTCCTCTGTAACTTTTTTTGGGGGGATTACTCAGAACTGACAACCTGGAAAAGCTTGGAAGACTTCCATTATCCAAGACAGGCTCACAGCTTTCATGGAGAGCTGTCTGCCTTTTGCCAAGATAACAAGCACTGCTCAGCCACTTCACAAAAAGGGAGAGCTGGGCTGGAGAAACAGGTAGTGCCCTGAGGAGTCAAGGTTGCTGTGCTCATCGTTGCTACTCCCGTGCACATCTCCTCAACAGGAAATGCACACCTTTATTACCATTTTGCCATTTTCTTCTGAATACAATCATAATTAGTGTAATTATTATGCAAAGAGATCCAAGAAATTGCTGCAGAACATGCACACTTCCAGATGGGTTTCTCAAGGTGAACTGCTGATGGTAATACAATTGCTACTACATCTCCTAAATAACCATAAATTCAATGGGAGAAAATGAGGCAACCTAACTTGAGCTCCAGTAGGAGAAAATAAGAAGAAAGAACTCAGATTGTATCATAAGGACAGGGAGGAAATCAAAGGATAATGATTTGTCTTTTCTGTTTTAAATGCAGTATTTTGTCTGTCAGATTCATTCATCCGATACAAAGAGCAATAGCATACACTTCCAAGATAAAATCAATTATGTATTATCTTAGAGTTGTACAATCTCATTCTCCACAGAGGCCTTAATATGACTTACATATAGCATAATTCTTATTCCAGATCTCTGAACAACGCTACATTTTACTGACAGTTCACTGTACAAATTCCAATTTTAGGGTTTTTCCTGCATTCTCAGAGAGTATAAAATTGTAAAGACTATCTCTGCTTGCAGTAGAATATGAATTTTGAAATATAATTAAAATAAAGGAGCAAATCAAGACTCATTTGATTTAATTCATTATCTCAGAGCACTTCTGCTTAAAATATCCTCCTATATTTTATGTCAGTTTTTTAAAAAAGTGAAAAAAGACTTTGTTCCTCAAAAACTCCCAAACTGTGGCCAAGTTAGCCACATTTTAATTAGTTTCTTAATTTAGCCCCATTATGAAATAAAATAAGGAAATAACTCTTGTTTCTGTATTCCATTAAAGTGTTTCTGTAAAGTTAAAGACTATTTTGTTATCATGACATTCCAAATTTCAAACAATCTATTTTTGTAAAAGCTAAAAATAATGTATCACATTTCAGATTATCTTCATTTGCCAAGTTTTGGCAGAACTCGTAAAGGTACAGCAGAATTTGCTGGAAAATTTGCAGAGTTTACAATGCTTAGCTCATTTTCAAAGGGAAAATTTCATTTCCATTTCCAAAAAGATTCTTTCAGAAACTCCATGTTTGTTTGGTTGGTTTTTTTAGCATGAGGCATTTCAAGCAGTTGATTTAGAGCTTTTTCTTGACTATCCAAGCTGTCATCATGTTGTGTTTCAAGAGTGTTCTCACTAACAAGACAGTAGCCAGACTATAAAACATTTCATTCATTCCCTCTGAACAGATCAATTCCCTTTAAGTCATTCTCGTGACATCTCTTAGAGGAAACGGGAATGGAAAGACATCTGCAAGCCAGTGGGACAGTAAGCCTCCATGCAGCAGGGCAGAAGATAACATGTGAAGCACTAATAGATAAGCTCCTAACCTGGACAAAACTTTGCTTTGAGAGCATGGACAATGAAAGGTATAGTTAGTACCTTTCATTCATTGTGTCCCATGTTTTACTTTTAAAAGGAGCTGTTACCAGAAAAAAAATCAACAACCATAATCACTCAGTCTATTGACAGAACAGCTGAGTGGTATTTACACAGATGAAATGTGATATCAGGCAGGAATGAGAGAGAGGTCAAATCACCTATGCAAACTGCGCTTTCTTAACAATAAACCTGAATGCCTAAACAATTAAATGTTTTCCAGAAGATCCTCAGTGATAGTATTTTATGGGGAAAATATGCACAAAGTAAAGTGTAGCACGTAAGCAATGATCAGAAGATCATTAATTGTAATGAACAGTACAGAATGATGGTACTCTCAAGTCTACTTGATGTGGGAGTATGTGATGAGGAGACATGCTCCCAGCAACCCTTGCATGCAAAATAGATGATTTATGCAAAAGAATCTGGCAGAGACTGAAATTCATAACAACCACACAGCTTCTCATGAAGTCTGCACTGAAATGCCATGGTCCAAGCTGAAGAGCTGATTATTATTGCATACAGTTTTGATCATGGACATTAGAAAGGCACTACCTTAAGGTCAATGTGCTCAAGCCCAGCTGCTTGCTGCCAGCCCTGCAGATAACAAGAGATGTTCTCTCTTTCTCTTCCCTGGTCTGGCTTCCAGATTCTTTGTCAGAGCCACCACCATGCTTGCATCATACTTGCTGTCTCTCTGCTCTAGTGTCCCTCACTGGACATGGATCAAGCATATGTCTAGAATAATTTCCCTAATAAGTAACTCTATAATTTGAATAACTGTGATATTATATAGTCACCGTCCACTGAGGGCTATATGTTTCATTGACAGATAAGGAGGCAAAATGGGAGACATTTATGGGCCCAAGTGCTGCTAGATTCAACACTCCTCTATTACCTACTGCAACCAGAAAAACTCCACTAGGGAACCAGGAATGCATCTTCTCATTAAAACAGTTGAATAAATTGATAATCACGAGATCGTTGCAGTGTACAGAGGCATAGGCTTGGCTATAGAAATAATTGAGTGAGCAACGTGACTTGAAGCCCAGTTCCCTTAGGCATTCACTTTCAATCTCTTGGACTTCCCCAGCTGGAATTTTCTTCCATACATGGCTGCCTATGCTCTTTCTCACAAAATACACTGGAATATTTCAGAGACTGACAGGAGGTAAGGAAATGGGTTTTGTTTCCATAGCTGACTAAAGCTGAGCAGCCAGCATCTGTCACTGAAGTGAATGGTCATTAACTCCTTCAGACCTCTTTCTACAGCTCTTCCTTCTTCAGTGGGCAATTGTTGGGGTTTTTTCCTTGGACTATCTTTTGTTTGGTTTTTTTTTACCAGAGAAGGACAAATACATAGAATGGGATAGTTAAAAATTAATTCTTCTTGTAGTGCATATGTAACTATTTCAGTGAGTATAGAGCACTAAGCATTCAGAACACAGGCAGTCCCTTCCTCAGAGAAATACTCCCAACAACCAGCTGTAGCTTTTTTTTTTGTCTTGCCCCATTAAGGTTTAATTATTTTTGCAAAAGGAGAAACTCCAAAGGAGTAAGACACTCAGATCAGTTTCTGGTAAACTAGAAGACAGGAAACTGAGCCCCTTTAGACAGGAGAGGGAACTGAACACCTTTACATTTAGCTGTTGATGTTTTACTTCTAGAAATTGGGGCTGCTCTCCAGCATGCTTGCTTTCTGCACAATACTAGTGAGAAAGCAGTTTCACAGAATAAATTCCACAGATAAGTAATTGTGTATCTTGTAAATTCTAGGATTTAGGCAGGAGATCACAGCTGCTGCAAAATAACTTTCTACTTCCATCACATCTCCTCGAGGTATAGAGCAATTTTGGCTTTAATAGAAAGGAACTGTTTTTGAAGAGCACAGCTGAAGCATGTTTTGTGGGGTTTGCTGCTCACAATACAAACAGGAGAAGGAAGAGGGTAGCACAGAAATCAAACCCAACAACCTGAGAAATCAAAATGATGTAGCAGTTTTTCTCCTTTCCCCTGCAAGACATCTCTACTAGCACAAGGCTGAGTGCCCCTCCAGCAAATGAATGAAGGAATCAGGGCCTTCTTACTCCCATGAGACTTGCTAAGTGAGTTGGGGTTTTTGTATCGTTTTTGGAGGGTTTTTTTAAATGCCCACGAGAGTTTTTGATAAGTCAGGGCTCAGAATACGTACACTCCTTGCTTGATTTCACCCAGGCTCTGATGAAATAGCCTAGTCTCATCATCTGCTGTGCCTTGGTCTACACACAAGCTAGTTAGCATTTCTAGTGTGGTATAACACAGTACTCCATAAAGGAAGACTAAGTGGAACCAACAGCAATCAAACTGCATTTTACAAATCTTCCAGCATATATAGCAAACATAAGTCAGAAAAAAAGAGGCTATGAGGTATATCTACTCATACTCTAGTTTAAATCTACAATGGAAAATCCCACTCAGAACTAATTTCCTTATTAGAAGCTTAAGAAAATAGCACACAATCCACATGATTTCATACATTCACTGACTGGATAATAGCTGGGGGAAAGACAGTTTGCATAGAAATAGATGAGAAGTAGTGGTGAATACTGCGACAGGTACCTTAGCAAGAGGATATATACATTTATACATATATATATATACATTTACAAAGTCTAGTAGCAATAGTTACTTGGACTAACTAAATTACCCTAACTCCTAAAAGCTTCAGACTACCTAGTTAGAATTTAATGAGGCAAAGCGAGACTCTAGGGACACAGTTTAGTGATGGACTTGGCAGTGTTAGGTTAATTGTTGAACTCAATGATCTCAAAGGTCTTTAAATGATTCCATGATTCTATCTCTGCAAATATGCCATCTAATTCTGTTAAGTAAGCAACCAGGAACCACAACATTTGAGTTAGATTATATTATTTGAGTAAAAGGTACAGCTTGACTATTTACGACAAAATCAGCAAGTCACTTTTCTATTAAAACTTGATGGACATATATATAGATTAAAAAAAAAAAAAAGGCTATGCTTATTTTAAGTGTTTAAAAAGAAACAGTCATTTGAAATCTCTGGTCTTTCAGGCATTTTGTCTCTAGTATTTGTTTAAGATCCTGTCTTTCATTGACACAAAAGTGTATTTCAAAGTGGTTTGGCATAGTATATGGGAGTAGTTACTTGTAAAAAAAGTATAAGATTATTACAAGACAGTTTATGTAAACTTTCGAGCACAACACAGATTGCAAAGCAGGGTCATTACCTAAGTGATGTACTGCTTTAGAAAGCATCAGTCAGACTCAACAGAGAGTCAGTTAAACTTCTATATCAGTGGAGTTGCTCATTTCAATCTATTTCAACTGCATTAAAACAGCACCAGTATCTGTGGGCTTTAGTTACAGCCTGTGCCAAGCTTTGTTTCAGAAAGTATTGCCACATTCAAAACGCATGGCTCTCCAAGGGAGCTCACAGCCTGTGCAGCCCTTAGACAGCACTTCATTAAATCTACAGTAAATATAGAGTAATAACTGCAAGAGAAGATTTGAGAGTCAGAAGGAGAAAGACTGGCTGTAGCCAGCTATCGAAGACAGATGCATTCCTGGTTTTGTAATGGAAAGCTCTAATTTGGCCACCATAAAGAGAAAACACGCTGACTGCAACAGGTAAGTAACAACAAGGCAAGTCAGCAACAGAAGCAGCATTACCTCTCTCATCTTTCGTGCCATCCATCCATAACTTCTACTCTTCCAGGACACAGGGCAATAGCTGATGCAGGGCAATGGCACAGAACGTATCTATGCTCTCCTCCGCACACCCAGCAGAAAGAGAGAGAATAGCAAAGATCACACAGCAAAGCCCTCGTGCAGCTCTGGGAACATTTGTGCAAGCCAAAGTGCTGCATGTTAAGATCCAGGAGGTGAATTAGGGCCCATTTCCTGGCATCTGAGCGCATGAGGAAGGGCTGGTGTTTAGAGAGCAAGTTTGGCTTCTGTGCCTGATGGAAGGACCAGCCCCAGGATCAGTTCACAGGACTTGACTACATTTACTTCAGCTGCTGAACATGAAACACATGCAAGGCTTTCGGGGGCTGCAGAGAACCAGAGCCACTGCCTCTCACCTTGCCCATGTCATTCCCACCCGCTTACTGTGTCTCCTACAGTGCTGGCAGAGAGGTCAGATCCTTGTGCTGGTTTGCCCCATGCTCACTGCTAAAAAAAATGGGGTTTCCATTCCCTCATGGTGACCTGAAGCTGCTCCTCAGGACCAGCAAAGCCAAGAGCTCCGGCCAGGGTGAGCTGCACGTCAGCAGAGCTGTCTGCACTCACCAGTGACAGCCCCTAGAATAGGCCCAGAATTGTGCTGAAATTACCAGGAAAAATGGAAACAATCTGCCCCAAGCCTACAAAGTTAGTGAATCCTAAGTAAAACATTTCAGAGATTTGACACAACCTGGTAATTCAACAATCATTTTGGAAATCAAAACCTGCAGTTTCTCCTAGTTTCACTGCTCAGACACTAAACTGAATAACTTTTCTTGGTACATATCATAAGGTAGCTCTTGCCTCATTTTAAGGCCATTTACGTTCTCCTCCTCTACCTGCCTCCTGTGCTGCAGCAACACAAGCATTTCACCTGTATACTGAGCAAGACACCAGCTAAGATCACCTGTCACATCTCATCAGGGCTGTGTAAGCCCTGGCACTTGGCTCACACCTTGCTGGGGGTATCCATGACCCTCAGGATCCCACTGCCAGGTGTCCAAAGACACCCCACCAGGCCTCCAGCTCCCTTGTCTGACTGGTACAGCTCCACCACAGAACCTGCACCAGCCCTGGGGAGATGTTGTAGACACCCTCAAGCATCTTTAGAGCAGCCAGAAGACCTCAGCAGCTGGGGGGAGCCATTTGTGTTTAATAGCCCTTGTGTATAACCTGACCCCCCCCTGAATTTACCCACTGGAACACTTTAAAACTCCTGGCACCTGAAGGATCCTGAAGTAAGGGGTATTGCAACTTAACCATTCACCACAGGCAGAGCCCTCACCTTTCACGCTCCAACCTGCCACCTGCAAGTTCAAGCTGATGCTTCCTTGTTTCTATGTGAGAAGAAAGAGGTTTCCTTGCTCACCTTTTTCCTATCATTTGTGACTTTTAGATCTGTCACAGCTCTTTCTTTCCCAGTCTGACCCATTCCAGGCTATGTAACCTTTCAGAAGTTATTCCAGATCTTTCTCTATCCTTCCTTCTCTTTGGTGTGGTTTGCCCACTTCTGATAATTTTTTTTCAAACCAGCTTAAGGAAAATAAAAATGTCTGCTTGGTTTTTATCAGTGATATATTAGCTGCAGCCTTTTTTTTAGTAACTCCAAGCTTGACTGCTATTATTTTTTAAAGGATTGGGTGACTAATGGGCTTAGTCCTCTCTGTAATTTGGATCTGTGGTGAATTTCTGTGTGACTGAATTAGAATACAACAGGAGAAGTAAATTTACTTCTCCTGTTGTATTCTAATTCAGTGTATTGGCCATAAGGATAAATAACATCCATGTCCATAGTCCTTGGAAACAATTTGCTTCTGCCTGAAATTTAGATTGTCACAGTCCAAATGCCTAATCAAAATGAGACACATATCCATGCTCCACCTCAAACGACAGTGGAGTTATCAACTCTTGTGGAGCTTTGCTGTAAGCTTTTACTCCTCTGGTCAGAAAAAGCCATAATATGACCCTGGAAACTAATTAACATATAAGCTGTATAACATGAAGCTATGATGAAGAAAAAGCACTTTAGCTGCATCATGTCATAAACTAGGTGAGATCAACCACACCAGAGATGTCATCTATCCTCAAGATACTTCAACTTTTGAGAAAAACCCATAGTGGTTTATCCCTACAGTGACTTTACCTCAGGATGGTTTGTGTCAATCAGTTACTCTGCAGCAAAAACACGTTTTTCAAGCCAAAACTGCATGCAGTAGTCAAGGACAAAGAGCAGATATGAAGACAGCAATCAGCCCCTCTTTGGTGTTTGCTGAGCAGTCAAGCCTGGCTGGCAGTCAGACACAAGGTAATTACTGATGTGCAAACAGCATTTTGCACTCAGTTCTAATATATATATTTAAATACAAAATACATATTCCACTAAATCTGCTATGTGCATACCCTTCCCGTGCAGCAAAAATTTAGTCTTGCAAAGCAAATTTATCTGATCGCAATACAAAGGTTCCATACCATGTTTGCCAAAAGCAAATATTATGCACTGGCCCTGTCCCCAGTTTTACTTGGTGCTTTTCTTTCTAAAGAAACACAGTGTTATAAAATTTTCCTGAGTTTCATCATTTCTTTTTAAATTATTTCTGAGGCTGGAGTTATTCCTGCAACAGTTTACACCCCCTCTTCCCGCACATCAGTTTCCCTTCCTTGGCCTTAGGAGTATCCTAGTGAAGGTTATAAAATCCATGGGGAGAGCCCGCAAAGCTTGCTCTGCCATGTGTCATGGGTTGAAACTGAGTTGATTGATGTCATAGTTTTTCACACTGACGAGCTTTTAAGCCAATGCGCTTTTGCGAATTTTGCATATTTAAACCCCATGTAAGGGCGGGAAGTTCCTCTCTTGTTCCCGGTCTCCTGAGGGAGAAGGCGGGGGGGCTTCCGAGCCCCAGGCGGCCTCCGAACCCAGCCCGGGCTCCTGCCTGCCCCCCCCCGCCATCCC
>VZTE01000960.1:657647-694011 GCA_013397775.1 Eulacestoma nigropectus | reverse complement strand
GAGTTGAGGGAGGTTTGGGATGTGCCACTACCCGAGAGCAACAAGCACGGGATGATCTCCCCGCCTCCGAAGTTGTATCGCACATGGATCACAACACCGCGCTGAGTCCTGGATGTCATTCTGTGCTGTCAGCTCTTCGTCTTCTTCACAAACACAGGCTGCTGTCCCCGAGCCGAGAGCGGACCCCGAGCTGTCCCCACAAACACAGGCTGCTGTCCCCGANTCCCCACAAACACAGGCTGCTGTCCCCGAGCCGAGAGCGGACCCCGAGCTGTCCCCACAAACACAGGCTGCTGTCCCCGAGCTGTCCCCACAAACACAGGCTGCTGTCCCCGAGCCGAGAGCAGACCCCGAGCTGTCCCCACAAACACAGGCTGCTGTCCCCGAGCCGAGAGCAGACCCCAGCTCTGTCTCAGTTTTGCACAGCCCTGCAGGGACCTGCACGGAGCAGCAGTGGAGGAACTTGGGGCTCTCCTCCTCATGCATCAGAGTAGGAGAAACCGTAAGGTGAGGAAAGGAATGAACAGCAATAGGGGAAGTATGCTAAAAATGCAAAAAAACACCCTCAAAAAAAAAAAAGAAAGAGAAGGGAACAGGTTTTAAGTTCTTGCACATAAAGCAAAAATAAAACCATGGCTCCAAGAAGCTTTTAATTTAATTAAGCATAGCAATGTTGCATAAAACAAGGAACACAGGGACACGTGCAGCATGTTAACAACCATACTATGAAAAAGCTTTTCCATATATTCGATTTTGCCAACATAGACTGCAAATGTTTATTAACAATCCCTTTTCTTTTTACATGCAAGATACAGGAAAAAGACACAATATAATTGAATCATCTAGTCATTCATTCACCAGGTAGGATGGACATTATTTACTGGAAAGACATATAAGGGAATAGACTAAAGAAAGATCTGAGCTTGTTTAGGAAAATCAGCTTAACAATACAGGATAATCAGCATGGCAACATAGGAAATCAGAAGTCTAATGAGTAGAAAATGCAACATATTACTGTGCTGAATCCTCTACACAACCCAAGAAATAAAAATAAATAAATACAGGATAAAGGTGCATCTTTTGGGAAGGATGTTTAACTTCTGTTTGGAAATTCTTAAACAGAAACCCACATGATAAAACTATATATGGTACATTCACCAGTGGGTCTGAGACATCTGAAATGCATCAGATCCAAAGAGGTGATCCCATATATGTGTGCCGCACAGAGCTGACCCATGGACACGGCAAGGCCTTACATCACACAGACAGCTGGGAAATAAGCTGCCATTATTTGTATAGTATTCAAGGAATTCACACTTTGGCTTTATACCACAGTGTTAAGCAATGCAGTACTTCTGCTCCAAGTCATGGTCCAGACAGTCCAAATCAACAACATCCAAGATCCAGCAGTCAGGGTTCCTAAACTATGTCCAAAGAAATTTGAGATACCTAAGGGTAGGTGCCACATAAGCGAGCACATTAGAGCAAACAACTGAAGATTATGGAGATGTTTGAATTTTATTCTTTTTTATTATTTTTTTTTCTCTGGAATTCAAGAAGTTTTGAGAAAACAGTGTGAAGGAACTTATTTTAATTTGGGATTGAAGCACTTATCCATGAACCCCAGAGCTGCATTAGGAAATACTTTTCTTTCTTTCAAAAACTGCAAATGTCTCTTTAAAAAAATGCCCAGAGAAATTCCACTTGGTAGTGGCAAGATGTGGGTTCCAGAGAATTAATTCTCCCTGTATATAGGGCCACTCCAATACAGGAACAGGTGGAGTCTTACCAACAGAAACTCCTTATAAACTTTTGGGGATTTGTACATCTATCTCCTGCCTACAATTCTCGGAAGATTTAGCTCTTTACGTATGTCCTTTGTAGACAGAGCTACCCGAAGGACAGAGCTGCCCTGTAAATCTGTACTTCCATTTACTGGGAGCACCTCAAAAGGCTCGAAATGCAGTGCAATGCTAAACTCAGGGTGCACCAGTACTGAATTGTCATCAGCATCTTAGCAAACATGAAGCCCACCTCAGTCTTCTCTGCCTTGATTTTGCTGGGATAGCATTCCCTCAGCTCACAGAACTGGCAGGAGGATCAGTACCATGGGGTCTGGGTGAAAGTATTAGTTGAACACCCTTGTAAGAATGTACAGAAAAACTCAGAAACTCGTGTAAGAAAGTAGACTGAGTTGTCTTCTCAACCACATGACCCCAAGGGCAAATACAACCACTGAAAATTGGGAACCAGTCACTCTTGAGGTAAGGGCACCCTGAGGGATGGGGGGCTATTTTATGTCTATCTATCTATCTATCTATCTATCTATCTATCTATCTATCTATCTTACAATAAATCTGCACTTATGTTCTTTCCTCTCAAAATACTGCACCAGAGCAGTATTGGCAAGAACTGTGGATGTGCAACAATGATAGTCTTGATCTACTCCTAAGAGCAGCACACAACAGCGTAGACACAGCCTACACTCATGTTACATATGTAGGCATTTAAAAAAAACACTTAAAACATTTAAAAACACTCATGTTACATATGTAGGCATTTAAATCCTAACCAAGCTCTTTTGTTTGATTTACAGTAGAAGTAGGGCATATTTACTTTAGCAAAATGAAATCAAATCAAATCAAAACAAGTTAATTCCTATTTGGAAACCAGTAAAATACTCTTTTCCATACTCTTTAGAAATTGAATGTTAGTTTGACTCGCCTGTCAGCACTCAACACTGAATTGCAGCTCATCTTCTCTCAGCCTAATAAACAGTTTGTAGATACCAGCTCAGTTTGTATGATGTTGGAGAATTCATCCATGCTTCCCACCCCTTTTAGTCTGTCCAGGGTGGTCTACATTCTTGATTCGTGTTTATTTCCCCACTGCTTTGCTCTGTTGGTTCACAGAGAAAAGGCAGCAGCTTACCTGAGCTACCAGGATTAAAGGATAAACTGACAATTCAGCTTGCTCCGAATTTTGCCTCAAAGTGACAAAAATCAAACACATGTATCAAAGGATTTGATGCTTAATAGCAATGTTCTACACCAAAGGGTAGAAAATCATAAAAGCAGCATTAACCCACTGTGCTGCCCACAGACCCATGTCTACCAGCAGTGGGGAAGGAAGCCCAAGGCGAGCTCAGAAATACAGAAACTACAGCTTTGAAACTGGAGGACAATCCAGAAGTGGGGTGAGCACAGCCTGCCCTACACTTGTAACACCGAGTGCAGAGACCCGCGGACTTGAGAACAGGGTAAGTGTGACCCCTCTGTCAGGTGGCAGCAACCAGCCCCTCACCTGAACACCCTCCAGGTCCTGCATGACTTCTCTGCTAGGCTGAAATACCAGATTTTATATCAAATCACTGCAGAAAATACATGTAAGTGTAGAGAAAGTGGGGCTGACAGGCCGAAAGGGTGGTGGAGAGGAGGTCAGAGGCTCATTTAGCACCTGGCTGCCCCTGGCGTGCAGCATCTCATCCCTCTTCTGCTCTCAAAGGCAGCATTTCACACTCTCTTCAGGCTGCTTCTGTGCAAAGGAGTGAGAAAACCCAGCCCCAGGCGGCTGCGGTTCCAAACCACAGCCGACCCCACTTTTTCTGCAGCCTCCCACAGAAAGGGAGGGTCCAGGAAAACAACAGCTTTTCCTGCTCCCCATGTACTGGCAGGAATGTCTTCCACCTGGGGAAGCCTTTTCTTTTTACCTCTCTCCCACCACTGCTGGACACGTGCTTGGAGCACAACGAGCAATGTTAGCAAAACAATGTTAGCAAAAACTCCTCACTAAATTTTTGAATGCTCTTATTTATATCATTATTTATTGTTTTAAATGATAAATTTGATTTATTTTGATAGGATTGCATTAACTGGGTTAGTTTACTTAAACCGGATTTATTTAGTGGGGCTTCCCAGCTCCTCCTAACCCTCAGCACAGAAAGTAGCTGAGACCAGTCACCAATTTGAGGCATAAGGGGAAAATAAAGACAAGATTATGCCCTTTGTGAATGCTTCAGTATTCAGAACAGGACCAAATAACACAGCAAGAGGATGGTTTTGCTTCAAAATAAAACTTCAGAATAAAATAAAGAGAGAAAAGGTGTAATCATACCATATGAGAAGTTAATATTTTCAAATCCAGAGCAAAGGGAGGTCCCTGCCATATGTATCTAAAATCTTGCAAAGGTCTAAAATGTAGGTCACATCTATTTAGGACACTCAGTATCCCCTTTGGCTAGTTCTACATGGCTTCACACTGAGGTACTTGAAGAGCTGTTTGGTTCACCATGCTACATAACATCCAATTCTGAAATGCTATTCTCTTGCCCCAGGTGATGTATAAAGTTTCCATGGGCTTCTTCTCAGGACTGGAGACTCTACTTTTGGGAGACAGGACCAAAAAAGAGGTACTGCAGCACTGGGGATGGGAGTGCACACATCTTTCACAGATGTTTCCCTGAAGTCTCTCAAAGTGCTTCATTGGTAAAGGTGCCTTAAAGTGAGTGTGCTAATTTGAGTTATCTGAATAGCACACGGTTCCTTCGTGTAACAGAATCCAGCCAGTTTTACCTTGACTATTAACTTATTAATATTTGAGTCAAAAACTAGGAAAATTCAACAGGATTACAAAGAATAATTCCTCATAGACATAAGCATGGCCAGTTCTTCATCCTGAACTTTCTTATTCCTTCAAACTGCCAAGATTCACTTGTGGAATTCCTCCACACAGTTGTCACATCAAAGCTTTTGCACAAACCTATGGATCAAAGAGAGCATTCAGTCCTGTGTATATTCTTTGCTTGATGCTAAACCCCCTGCTGATTCAGGAAAATATAGATGTAAATTTAGAGGGTCATTTGTTTAAAGTTTTCTTTGAAGACAAAGAATGTGCATTAACTCAGACATATACAACCAATGCATCTAAGAACTGAACACTAAAACATGCACCAATTTGATAGTTTTATGTTACTTTACGCTAATACATTACTTAATTGCTTACTATTCTGTGAAACACAAAGCATGAGAAATTTTGAAGTAGAAAATACAGGAGATAAAAGAGAATACAAAACATCCTTAAATGGAGTTTTACAACTGTTAGATTTAATGTAAAGATTTATGACATGTTTAAGCTCATTTTTTTACATGGCTGTCTGGGGCCTTGTTTTCAAACTAGAAAGTAATTTAGGCATTATTTTGAACTTTGGCTCAAGCAGAAGTGTAACTACAAATCAAAGGTTCTGTCTGGGTGTTTTTGGTAATATGTGTCAGAAAGGACAAGTATAAATAGGGAACAGTGACGTTTGCCTTTGTGAGCTTAAGTTTTCTGTCCATTTGATAATTTGTGGTAACAAAGGGCTGAAAATATATGCCCTCATTGCTAATAGAGAAAGCAGAAGATGTTTTCCAATCCTGTTTACAGAGCACTATGTCTGTTTATACATATATATCTACCAAGGGCTAAAGAGGTATCAGGTAGCAGTTATCCAAACTGGAAAGATGTATGGAAAGTATGCTGGTGTGAGGAACAAATTGGCTATAAACTGCTAATTGTTGAAAAAATAATCTTTTTCTTAGGAATACAGTGAAACTGAGTCATTACCCTCTCATTTGCTTAAGTAACCATCTTACACTTCAACTGATTTACTGATAAAAAGCTTAGAAAAAGAGCAAGTAAGCATCTTGGAAACTTTGAGGCACATTTTTATTGCTTACAATTGAGATCCCTTGAGCTTGCAACACTGCTGCAGATGGGAATGCTGGACAGCCACCATTTTTTGTCTGAAAATTTTTCTTTACAACAAATTTACTGCAGAGGATACTTCCATAACAATGTAAAAATTAGTAATAATAAAGCAAGTACAATGTATTTTTACAATGTCAGATCATTTCAATCTTGCCTTTCCATTAATAGAATTAGTCTTTTCATACACAATCTTTTCTGTAGATGAGATACTTACAGAATATAAGAATTTACAAGCTTAGGCTTTCCTTGCTTATTTGAATTTCACAAATGTTCAATATATTTTTGGCAACTATTTTCTTTCATTGTGAAAGATCCCTTTGCATCAGGGAAGATGTTCATCCTTGTAGCTATAAACTTGTATTTGTTGCCTCAGCACATCTCAGGTCTGGAACAAAACTTTAAAATGTCTCTTTAGTTTAGAGTTCAGTATTAATGTATTTGATAGTACTTTGTAAGGATTAGTTGTTATTGTTTTATTTATATGTAAAACATTCAATGGAAAACTTTAATTACATATTACTGATACAGTACAATTGCTAAGTTATATCTGGGACCCTTTATTCAGGAAAGCAAATGAATGCAAGTCTTCTAAAAAAAAAAAAAAAAGGGAGAAAGGGAGAAAGAGCAACCTTTTCTTGTTTAGATTTCCGCCTGCAATGGGTATGGTCTCCACCACAAAATAACCACAATTCTAATGCACTCTGTAAAAAAATACAAAGATGGTGCCCATTTGCAATAAAAGAGAAGTGAGGAAGGGGGTTTTGAAATAGGAACTTCTTTGCACCATCTTATTTTTCTTGCCAGAGAAAAAATGAGACCAACTTTTAACTCTTAAAGCAGCTGGGGTTTTAATAACCACCACAGTGTTTTTGTTTTCAGGACCATAGAGGCCATGCCCCTGGTATGGTTTGGAAATGCTTCATTTAAAACAATGTTAAAATGTTTAAATGAGAGTAGATCAGTAGTAGCATCACCTTGTCTTTTCATTTCTGGGTTGGATATAATGACAAGTTTTTTTACAGTAATTTTTTGACACTGTAATTAAGAAAGTAGTAGAATATTTTACATCTCCATGCAGCAAGCTCATCTGTAGAATGAATTTGGTACCTAGCAGTAGCAATGCCTCATCTTGGCTGCTGAAGACTGATGAAATGTAAGGGGTAACTCTGACAAAAGCCTGAATCAGTGCAGAAAGCATAAGGATGCTCTGAGAGGTTCTTGATAAATGAAAAACACTTGCAACTCCATGGCATATGTATCAGCAGATTGCAAATTTGTGTGTTGGAGGGGCTCCCAAAACAATCTTGCAAAGGCTGCTGAACACCAGTGAAAGGCCAACAGTGGCTGGTATTTGAATCTAGCCAGCCCACTAAAGTGTGGGTTTTTTCTGCCTTTCTTATTTCTTCAAAGAGATTTGGGGAAAAAAGGACACAAATCTCTCTGTATCAACGGAATAAGGAGCAATAATCTCAATTCCAGCCTATTAATTTCCACAAGCTATCAGGAGCCGCAAGGAACAAAGAAGAGAGAACAAAACACCAAGGAACTTTATCCTTTTACCAGCATTTTTGCAATGTGATGGCACCCCTGAGACTTTCATAACATTGCTGAAAAGGATTTTAAGCACTGCACTGCAGTGCCAGTTTGCTGGGAAATTGCCTTATAACATCTAGATCAGTTGAAGCTTGTCCTCCTGTACCGTAGCCTGTGACTTAAGTGGCAACTGAAAGATGCCACTTGCACCAGTTTCTTGCTGACTTTAAGAAACAGCCTAAATCAACCTACAAAAAATAGCACCAATCCTTCCTGGATTGGAGTAAAGAAACTGCAGTCCATAGTGAACTTGTAAAATTGATACATTTATGAGTCCAAAAAATTGAAAATGGACTCTTTCAGCAGGACAGCAATGAGTTACCACTTTTCTTTGAATCAGATGGTTGCAATAATGAAATAATACTGAATTTCCCCAACCAAACAGTCCGAATCTGTGCTGTGATAGCAGACTCATTGGTGGTAAACGCAGACAAAGTCATAGGGGGATGTTGACTCCTGCCTAAACTATAGCTTTGATAAGTTGGACTATCAGAGAGCAATAAACACTTCCAGTTAATTGTCCCACAGACACCAAGGAGCAGGCAAAAAGCTTTTGATATCAAATGGGTGTAATAGGCAGACTTCTGGGCCATCACCTTATCAGTGCACCACTCTTGGGCCAACTAGTTGGGAACAGAGACATTTGGTACGAAGTACAAACTTTTGAATGGACAACCACTGTCTGAACTAAGTTCAGTCCCAGTTGTGCCAGGAATAAAAGTGGGAAGTGGAATTTCCCAAGCTAGGTCTTAGGAAGAACAGGCACTGTGGAGGCAGTGGCAGAGGTCTTGAAAGGAGGAAGGTGTCAGGAAGGGGCAGGGCTGGACTAGCTCCAAAGGAACCTAAGCCCAGAGGTAAGAAGCAGTGAGGGTACTGAGAGAGGAGGAGAAAACAAAATCACTGAGAAATGCCATAAAATGTTTGGAACTGTTCACTAAAAATGATTAACTTTCTTTGCCTTGATCCCTTGAAAAAAGAAGTCACTGACTTACCTGCACAGGGCAGCCAGCATAAGACAATGGACAACCAGATAAACATGTAAATTGGCTGAGGCTTTAAAATACTTTCCTCTAATGATCTGTCTCACCGGATAAATGCTGCCTACATAGTAGCTAGAGAAGAGCGAAATGGAGAAGCTGGAGCCTTCATACAGACAACTTACTTAAAAGCTGAATAACTTGAAGTAAGAGCTGGAATGGCACCTAGATTCTGGTCACAATGTAGGTTAAAGGCTGAGCTTACATCCAGACACATAACTAGGCATCAGACTTGACACCTGGAGGACTCATTCCAGGGGGACCAGAAATGGGACAGAGATACTATTAATTCCATAACTGTGTCACCAGTCTTAAGCAAGGACTTATGGCCAGAAACTTCATAGGACTATAAAAGCCTGTTTCTTATTGCTACGCCTCTGTCTATATAATATATATATATGATTGCATGATGAATGTTGAAAAAAACCAACATCAACCTTTTTCTGGTATGGTAATACAGTCCTTGAAATACTCTCCATAGGAACAATAATAATACTAACAATAATAGTAATTGTAATATGGCTGTTAGTCATGGATTACATTGCCTTGCCAGTGGAGGTTCAAATGAAATAATTCAAAATTAACTATTACTACTGTTGCTGTTATTATTGGAATAATGCCATGAGAGAAAGATGCTCTAAAACTTTAAATTGTTCACAAAAGAGACAAAGGTTAGTATTTTAATCTTTATCCCCCACACTGGTTTCTAACAAAAATTGTGTAATAAAAAGAAAGGATTCCCAATTGTTTATTAATACCTTCTGAGCAAAAATAAATCACTTGAACTCCAGAGATATTTTTGACAGGAAGCTAAAGGTGTATTATGAGTGAGTAGGAGGCTCGGTGGGTGAACATAATAATTGCCTACCTATGAGGATTATATCAGAATCTGTAAGGAGAAATGTGGTTACTCTGTTTAATGGATATTAGCCAGAAGAGCAGTCACACAATTCATCTTCACTAGCAATTCTGGTGAGTGTTGTAGGGATTTTTACAGCAAAGCCATACGTCAGCATAAACCACAATTATTCAGTTGGATGGCAAAATCTAGTGCAGCACCTCTGCTTCTGTTCAATGCTCTTGTTCCCATTTATGTAAGTACAGAAGAACCAAAAGAGAGTAAACATTTTCACTTTTGGCATTCCACTTCAGATTTCCTGTCTAGATCTTCATGTAGCTAGCTATTATTGCCTTCTTGGTATTTCTAGTAATTTCAAAAGCATCTCAATGTAAACCTGCAATCAAGCACTGACAGTTTGAAAATTATGCTTTGCCTTATTGAGAGAATTCCTTTGAAATGCATATAGTGATTTATTTAAAAATATTTTGCTAAATAACCATGTAATGTTAGTATATATACTGCATTATATACCATGCTCTCCACTGAGTGTTGACAAAAGAGCTTTAAAAGGGATAGGAACTTAGATAATGTGATCTGGTTATGCTGTTGAATGCTATTTCTGTGTGGGATCTCCTCTTCTATAGGTAAGTCTTAGGATGTGGTGTCAGGATTTGGCTTTGACCAAACTGGGCAATACAAAGAAAATCAATCACAGTTACAGCTCCCCCGTTAACATGGGCAATTTTATTCAGATTAGAGTCATTCATATAGTAAATTAACATTGCTTTACTATAGTGAATTAGAGATGGTTTAAATAAAATTGTTAATTTTCAATTATTTCAGTTGAACTTTCATTCACAGGGCAATGCAACCCATGATTAACACCCATATTATGATTTTCTTCTGCTAAAGTGTTCCTTACCTTCAAGACTCATCTTTGCTGAATCTTAGCATGTGATTTGCAAAGCCAGGGATGCTGTCCAAAAACATGTTCCAGTTTCCGTACAGCATGTACTCCCAACAAAGTGTTTCACTTAGACATTTTTAGTCAGAGCTCAGTATTCCACATTAAGCCTAGCTTTCAGTACCAGCATTCATAATTACATTGCTTAACCATACAAACAAAGCTGAAGTCTGTTTGGTTTTCCCTAATTTGACCAACATAATTAGCATTTCATAAGCTCTCCTATAAGCAAAATATTGGGTCAAATCGTTTATTGCTATAACTCAACTGAAAAACAACAGGATTACCCCAGAGAATAATTTGGCCTATTAGGTTCTCATTTAATTGTGAATACTTAACCTGTAATTATCTGCTTATGAAAACATAGCTACATAATAGAAACACAGAATAGTTTGGGTTGGAAGGGACCTTGAAAGATCCTCTACGCCAGCCCCCTGCAATGAGCAGGGACATCTTCAGCTAGATCAGGTTGATGGGTCTGGGCCACATCCAAAGGTCATCCTAATCAGTGGAAGATTGTCCACTGACCTCAGAAAGCCTTAGGTTGGGTCCAAAGTATGGTACACTTGAGACTCCAAGTTCAGCAGAAAATTCATTATTCAGTGTCTTGGCCACCAAGCTGAGGATATTGCTTTCAACTGAGACCTCCTGGTCTGACCAAAGAGCCCTGTAGGAGGAGAAGTTCAACATCTGTCCCTCTCCAAGATCCACAGCCAAAGCAGCAGGATAAAATAGGAGAGGCACAGGAGAGAAGGTAGGACTATAAATCATCGCTTGAAATGGCAGCTCAGAATGAAAAGGCTGATAAATACCTGGCCATGTTTTATGCTATCCCAATACCCTGCTTTACTGCTTCCCCACTGGAAGAAACTCTTACAGAAGCACAGCCTGTCACAAGCAAATAGGCACATTTCAGAGTTTATAGCAAGAGCCCTGTGCCCTAAATTCAAAACTTCAAATAAAATGAAAGGAAGCACCTGAATCTCCTCTATACCATAATGAAAATACAATAGGTTTCTAGGTGGGAGCCAAATGCTGGCTGCAACCTCCAATGCCTTGTGTGATTTGAGACCATATTACCTGAGAAATTGCTTCTGTCCCTGTGAAATCTTACTGCAGTCAAGATCTGCAGGGATGTTCAATTGTGGTTTTATGGTGTAAGTGAGAAGGCTTTTTTTGTGATGGGGGGCTGAGTTTGAGAGTACCCTCAGGGTTTCTGAAAGCTCAGGTTTGTTATCTTCCAAGTGTACTGTAAAACTCCTCTTTTCTTAGGCTGCAGTACAAGGACAAGCTAAAAGCAGTGGAAAATGTTATATTCATGAGCTCTCCTCTGGCACTATTTAACGTGTGTAACATATAGAAAAGATAAGTGGAACACAGCTGTACTTGTTGCATTGCCTATAATAGTTTATGCATAGAGAGGGTGTAGAACAGGTGATTTAAAAGTGCTGACTCGTCAGTTATTAAACCCACCTAATCAGCACAGGCCACATGGAGCTTGGAAATTCATCTAGCTATTCTGCTTATAACAGTATTGTCTTCTCTGTATGACTCTTTCATTGCTATTGTCTTAATTTCTTTTGTTAGAAAAAGCAAAATGTCTCTTTTATTTCCCTTCTTTATTTACCCCGTTTTATCTCTACTTGTGTGCCTTTTCTGTCTGTACAAAAGTAACTGCATTTTCCTTTCAAGAAGTTGATTTGAGGCAGGGATTCTTGGATGAAATTTCAGGGTGGGAAGCTCCTTCTCTTTGCTGACCAGTGGGCAACAATCACTGGTAACCTGTTCTGGAAAACACCTTATTTTGCTCTGTCAGCCACAACTGTAGACTTTTTAATGTCAAGCTTCCATGAGCAACAATAGGCAGCTGAGAGGAGTGTGGGGTGAGGAGTATTGGTCCCTCACCAGCAACATTCAAGAATCAAGTTCAGATACTCACAGTAGCACTTTTAGCCTGAAATTCCGTGAATCAGTGAAGTTCCACTCTATAGCCCATAGTGTTGTCTTGTTCCTAGACCGTGTCCCATACCATAAGCACAAGAGGTCATTACACCTGCTCCACTGCAGCGCTTCAAGCCGATATCTGTGCCATCCCCACGCTTTTGCAGGTGATGGATGCAATGTGATAGGCAGCAGAAACACCATCCCACATGGAGTATTTATAGATAGGAGAGGGTATTTCAGATAGGAGAGGATATTTCTACCAGAGGAAGAGAGGGTAAACCAAAAGATTATGGGAAGGCTGTAAGTTCTCATGACAGAACTACAAGACTACATTTCCCAAGACACTACACTGAATATGAGAGGAACAAGAATTTCTTGATAGTGATACATCCTCCCCAAGAGAAATGAGAGTGTGAATTAGACCTGTCAAATTACCAGCAAAACTGCTTGAAAAGATAAAAAGGGATGGAGGAGTCTCAGGTATCAGTCATGATGTCCAGGAGAGGAATTCTGATGCAATAAAAGCCTGGAGGGAGTTAAGAAAAAAGGTGCACTGTGAAGTTGAGGAAGCTGAAGCAGCACTGAGAGCATGTGATCCCAAACATGGAACTAACTTTGAGAGGTAACTCAATTCATTTAAGTGGGCAATTCCACAAATAGAAGTATTGGCTATATGGAATGCTATCTTTCTGTGGATTCTGAGATACACTGGAAAGGAAAAAGCGACAAACCTTATTGTATTATGTATATATCCACCATAAAATGCTTGCCATTTCCTTTGAAAAGTTCTCTTCACAGTTTTCTACAGAATTCAAACTTTAACAGATACATAAATTGTGGAGATGCTTTTTGCCTTGCCCTAAAAAAAATTCAGTTATATTTTGAGAAGATCACTGAATGACAGCATTTCTTATGCAAGTATCAGACAGCACAGGACACTCTTGTCAGCCTGGGAACACTCTTCAATATTTTTTTTCTACTCTGTATACATTGCTTTAGAATTAATATTGGCTAGGAACAACTTGATAACATAGATATTTTATGTGGAACAATTCTCAGTTCCTGAAAACACTTCTCAAGTTAAGAGTGATATTCTTATAAGAGTAGGGAAAAGAGCTAATAGTCTTTTATCTTGAGCACTGATCAGTGATGTGGAAAAGACAAATTAAGGCACTAAATCTGTGCACAGTAAGAACTGAATATTGGTCTTCTACTTCCTAGACAAATACCTTAAACATCCTGAGAATATTGAGCTAGGTGAGGAAGGGGAGTGTTGTCTGATATAGTAAAAAGTAGATTTAGTTTTCTTTAAACCCTTGGAGTTGCAAAGATTTAGAAAGCTTTCCAAAATACAAAATAAGGACACAAAATAAAAACTAACAATATACAGAATTGGGACTTAAATCAGTCCAATGAGATATATATGATTGCATTATCTCACTGATCCAAGTGATCCTTTTCAGTCCTAAATGCTTTATTCCTAAGAGTAATTTTTCATTACATTCTTGTTCATTGAGCAGGTCTGTTCCAGCATGTTACTACAGCAGTCACACAGGTGCCCCCACAGCCATGAGGCAGCTGTGTAGCTCTGGGCAGCAGAGGAGCCCTTCCAGCTCCAACTGCAGGTGCTCTCACTCCAGCCTGCTCACCGGCCACGGGCCAGAGCAGAGCTGCACAGCCTTGTCTGGCATAGGGTTGTCTCATGGAGGAGACACTTGTAACCTCAGACAAGACACCACACTTCTCTGTGAATGATTTTCTTTTAGACAGTGTTACACAGATTGTGAGAAACAAAAGCAGTCAGGACCTTTCACCATATGCACTTATGCACTACTGGAATAGAAATAAATAAGGATAAGAGAAATACAGCAAAACTATGTCATGTAGGTACATTGTCTCTCAAAGTCACTCAAGTACCTGTGTACAGCTACTGCTGAAGGTCCTTTCCACCATTCCCAATTATTAACCATCTTCTCCCCATGACTGGTCTAACTAGACTGGTTGGATAAATGTCATTCTTAAGCATGAGTGACAGAGGCGTATGGTAGCTAATAAGTGTGCTACTTACGCAAAGTTTCTTAAAAATAAAACCATTTTTAAGTCTAAGAAGGTTCTAAAATGTAAATGAAAATAAAATAATTGAGGTTGTCAAGTCAGGCAGTTGGAAGTCAGGAAACATGAAATGTCTTTATTTGGCACTTCTGAATATGCATTAAGATGCAAACTTAAAATTACACAGTGACTGACTGATGACCAGAAGGACTCCCATTTCAGGCACTCAGTGCGAAAAAAAATCACCACCTTTACATAAAGTCATGTTAATGAGTAAGGGAACTCCAGTGTTGCTAAGAGTAATAGGAGCCACACTTCTGGCTGCACATACACATAAGAGGACATTAAATTACTTCAGAGAACAAGATAAGTGAAACAACACGAGCATATCCAACATCTAGGATCCATCCCGAATTGTTCAGAAGAGATTCACGAAGTCCTTAGTGCAAAGTGCAAGAGGGGGTTGAAACTGCAAGCAAAAAACTTTTCAGTGTTTCTCGGGGGGAAGAAAAAGACATTATTTCAGTCTCTAAAATTTAACAGGGAAATCAAATCTATGCTCCAACAAAACCAGCTGAAAAGTTAAAAGCAGGGATAACCTTTTAAGCTGTAAAGGGATAGAAAATGTAATTACATATTTAGACAGCAAAAGTCTGATAGCCAAAGGCTTACATGGGATACATTAATTAAAGTAGTTTTGATAATTTACCTGCCTTGCTAATGAGTAGTTTTCAAAGCTATTGACTGGGAAGCTGATACTCTTTTACATAAGTCATTCATAAAGACTAGAATTAACGTCTGTAAGCCCCTATACATAATTATACTTTCAAAGAAATCCAAGACAGTACTACAGAAACTCAAGTTATGTGAAGTGTTTTCATTTCTCTGACGC
Organism: Eulacestoma nigropectus; assembly: GCA_013397775.1. Taxonomy (NCBI): domain Eukaryota; kingdom Metazoa; phylum Chordata; class Aves; order Passeriformes; genus Eulacestoma; species Eulacestoma nigropectus. Next base: position 678,943 of record VZTE01000960.1, on the reverse strand, counting down.
AAATATAAAAAATTTTACTAACTCGAGATTTGGTCAAATGTGCACATCCTTAGGAGATAACCCAAGAATAGTTACACCAGCTCAGACCCACAGCCCACGTAACATGTAATAGTGGTGCCCTGCTTTCACCCACAGTCAGTAGGAGACATTTTAGAAAAGTGAAGAAACTAAATGCCCCTTCTCTGGATGCACACTCCTGGCTTTTAGCAGTCAATGGTTTCAGATCCTCCTGACTAGAAGCTGCATCTGATCACTCTGTGAAATAGCTGCTAAGAGTTCAGTTTTCTATGCTCAGGAAAGTAATTCCTTTTTGATCAGCTAACACAGAGAAAGCAATAGAAGTGTTAAATGAATGAAATTACTTGCACATTTAAAGCCTAGGCCAGTACAGTGAGGCTTTCTGAATGTAGCCTTGTCCACCACTTTCCTGGCTTCTCACTCCCTCAAGTCAGCTTCTCACTCTTGAATTTGAGATGACAACAGCTGGTTACAAACAACTGAAATCCCAGCTCTGTAGTGAGCTGTGTTTCCTGCAGTCAGGACTGTGGAAGGATACACGGGCTCTTTGAGAAGCACTGCTCACAGAGAAGTTCCCAGGAGTGGAGGCACAATTCAGCCATCAGGGTTGAGAAGGGAGTGGACATGAGAGCAGAGAAATACATGGATGATTAAGAGTGTGACTAGAGTATGATAAAGTAAAACAAGCAAAAATGGAAAAGAGCAAAAAGAGGAACAGAGCCATACAATGAAAGGTTTTCTAGACAGTGGAAGATCTCATTTGATGAAGCTTAATTCTGCATTAAGCTCTTTTAATAATCTGATCATTTTTTGAACTGCTTCTCTATCTTTCATGTAATGTAGGTTCTTTTGTCAACTCTTGATTTTTACAATAGCTTTTCATGCTTCTAATTATTTTTTTACCACAGTCTTATCCATTCTGGATCTAGAAATCTGCATTATATATTCTTATATTATCTATATTATATATTCTTATTATACTAATGTAAATGTAGAGAGAAAATCTGAGTAGCAAGTGAAAAGATTTCACTGCTAGGCTACTTTTCATGTCCCATTTAGGACAGGAATGCCTTGATTTAAAAGCAATTACATAAAAGCAACTAAAATATTTAGTAAGACTGATCTAAAAATGTTTATTGAAGAGAGACAGCACTGCTTGACAGATTTTAAGAGATGAAATAACAAACCACATTCATATATGGACTATAATAAGACTCCCACTGGAATTAATATTAGGATTGTGGCTTTGAACACAACTCCTCTTTGTATTTTTGAATACTACCATCATAGCATTATGTTACCACACTAATGGCATGAGAAACTACTGAACTGCTTCAGATTGCACACAACAGACAGCTCAGCTTACCCCTCTGTTTAGTTATTTACTTACATCTTTTCTAATAGAGGGTAAAGTGACTACAATGTACCATCACTCCAATGTGTTTATCCCTTTACCAAGTAAAAGCTTCTGCACAAATATAAGACAAAAAATCTTCCCCTGCAAAAATCAAAGTGCCTGAATTGAGAAGATAGGTTAATCAAAAAAGGTATTTGTATATGAAGTTTTTATACACCTTGATGATGTTACAGGCACTGAAGTTTTATAGTATATTTCAGAGTGGTGCTAAATGTTACAGAAACGTTCCTTTCTGCATGCTCAATTTGAAACATGAGTTAATTTCTTATAGTTATCTCGTAAATGCCAGTCATGTCAGTTCTGAATATGCATGATGAGTTACCATTTTCTAAGATACACTCTGGCCAAGCCCTTATGCTCATCAGCAAATGGAGCAAGAAAAATAATTAAAAACTGCACATGTGTTCACAGACACAGCAAGGACTTACTAGATTGTGCAGAGCATCACCCTCATGCAGCTTCACAGCTTTTGGATGAGAGGAGATATTCCCTTACAGTTTGCTTTCCCACCCTTTTATTTAGTTATGCTATTTATACTTGCTCCTGTTGGGGATGGTGAATATGAGGCTGCTGTGCAGTAGGTACAGGTAAAGCAAATACACTCTTGTCCATTGCTCCTCTTAGATACACAGTTTCTTAGCATGACTCGCATTATTTCTGTAACTCCCACCATTTATAATTTCACGTTCCTGCAGAGTTCCTGACTGGCAGATTGCTAACACTCCTGGCCTTTTTTCTTGCATGGCATTTTCACTGGCAAGAGTGAAGGCAGTCAAGTCAGTGCGAAATCCAGATTGATACTAATGAACTTGCCCTTCCCAAATAACACAGCTTACAATTGAACTTCCCTAAATTTAGGCATTAAAATTTTATGATTGATTTTAAAATTACTAAAAACATGCCTTGTAGCACTTGAGCAGGTTTCAGGATATCTGAGATCTGTGGCCTGATAGGCCACACTGACTCAGAATATTTATTCCTTAGGAAAACCATCACATGAATCCCTTAATATTCTTTTGCAACTGCCTATGGCTAGCCCAGAGTGCCCAACTTGTAACTTCAGAGTAAACACAGGGCTTAAATATTCATTGATTTTAATTTGAATTAGCAACATATTGTTTCTTCTTCATATTTAAATCATCTAGCATTGAGTACAGAATGGAATTGCAAAGAATTTCCTAGTAAATTGTGTGACCATCATGTGAATAGCATTGTTTTTAAAACATCTGTAAGAAATAAGGCATCACACTACCTATTTGCTTCAGTAACAACGATGCAGGTCCCATACATATTTACTAAAATATTATAAAGATTTTCTTAGTTCTTTAAGTTGTTTCACTTGGGGGGGGGGGTTGGAATGTATTTTCCTTTGTCTGTTTGTTTGGAAGTGGGTGATTTTTGCTGCATTGCTGATTACTGAGACTTTCCTTACCAGCAAAAGCTGGCAGAGAATTCCCATCGCTTACAGGATCTCATATAGATCTGCTTTCTTCCAATATGAAGCTGTTTCTAAGCCTTTTGAAAGTTGTCAAAATCAACTAAGATAATTCTTGAATTAATTTGTGAGTGTCAATATCCAGTAATTGCTGTAGAATAAATATTCTATTATAGAAGATTAATATTTTTTCACAGTAGGGAAATCAGCCATGACTGTGAAAGAAACAGGGCAGAAGACAATGACCCATAATTAGAATGAAATGAGAACTCAGGTCAGTAACTGTGAGCAGTTCCAGTGTGGATGATCTGTGCCTGCTCTGAAATTCTCAATGTGGCAAATTTCTGTCTGTAACATGATTTTCTTTTAGATGAGGGTAACTTTAAGAGATCCAAGTAAAGAGATGAAAAATAAATTAACCCTGAGGCAAGAGATCCATATATAATATCCAGTGCCATTCTGAGACACTTGGGTGTGCAGGTGCCTGAGTCACCTGCACAGCGGCAGGTAAGACACAGAAGCTGTAGAAGACCACACCTTCCTTAAGCACTGGCTGGAGACAGGGATGATTACACAAGGTTACCAAGTAGTGCATTAGATGTGTGGAAATCTGAACAAGGTTCCAAGAGATCACATTAAAGAAGAATGTAGAAGTTGTAGAAATTACTAAGTCCTAGAAAATGTTCTCAGTCCTCCACTGTGAAACCTTATTCATTGCCTTGCTTGGTGTTCCAGATGACCTACACAGACATAACGTGTATTGGCCTTGTGTTCATGTAGGATGATAAAACAATTATTTGGTATTTTTAATGAAATGAAATTTCTGGTATGACAATCTGTGGTAAATGCTTAGAACAGACTTATTCTGAAACACTTCTTCATCTGGTATGCTAAGTGCGGCTCAGTAAAGTTAAATGTGTATTTTTAAAGGAAAAATCATAGCAGTTTTGCCCACGGAACAGGTAGGATGAGATTCAGTTTTCCTACATCTGAACTAGTCACCTCCATGCACCCTTTGCAGTCAGTCTGATCTATTCAGACACCTACTTTAGAATGAGATTATTTACACTTTACACTGACTAGACCTCCACTGACTGTAAAGAAATGCAAGGGCAACAAGCTCAGATGGAGACATCTGCACTGTATGAATTCCACACATTTTGATAAATGCAAATAAGAATTGTACACTGAATCCTTATTCATATTATTTTTGGCTGTAAAAACACCCCTACACTTGCCATTTCAGATAGCAATACCCTCCACAGCTAGCATTGCCTCCCAGCTCCCCACTGAATGCAGAAGCACTACTATCCACCTAAGACAGAAGTTGACAATATGAATGATTTACCCAAGGTTTTAGGAAGAGTTCATATCTTCTTTTTCATTCCATACTTATCCTCACAAACACGGGCACAAGCTAACAATAGGCACTTCATTCTGTTGTGATGTTAATATTTGCAAAACACATTTAAAGCCTCTAATGATACAGAATTGTGAGGTCTTGTTATCGTGATTATTACATAGTTCGACTTAAGCCCCAACTTCTGTTCAGGCTGCATAGATGTAGTCTGGTGGGAAGATTGCTGCACACTTCAGAGTCCCACAGTTCACACATTTAAACTTCATAAAACTGAAGGGGGGTTTTGATAATAGAAGGTCAATAAAGGACTTAATAAAAAGCCTGTAGACATGACTTGCCAATCTTAGTCCTAGGTACACAGATGTTGGTCCATGAAAATTAGTGATGACTGTTCAAAGGTTTAATTAGGCATAAAAGATGTAGCAAAGGGGGTATTATTTGGATTTCAAGTCAAAGTCTTGAACAAGACTTAGAGGCCAAAGAGCAGAGAATGTTAGTTTATGGGAACAGGTCTCTTTAGTTGATGGACTAGTAATTTCTTGTACATACATGACAATGAAGCATTGAGGTACCACAGGCAAATAGCCAAGCAACAAAATTATGCTAAATTAATATCCAGGTCCTCAACAAGGCAGAATTCAGCTCACAGATCTGTGAGGCACAAATTCTGATGTCTACAATTTCCAAAGTGCGTACGCCTCTAGTACAGTCAGTGGTGCTGTAAAAATAATAATAATAATAATACTCTGAGGCTCAATTCAGCTGCTTGTATACCAGTGCCTGGTGTCACTGCTCTCAGATACAATGCCTGACCTCTGACTGCCATTTCTAAAGAACATACACCCTCTGTACATCCTACAACACATGTTCTACCCCATGCAGGTGTCTCAGATAACCTCAGGCATCTGAAATACCACAGTTTACCACACACACAGAGGCTGTTCAGCTGAATTTCTCAGTTGTTGTCACTGTATTGATTAATCTTCATGCACTGTAGTGGGATCTTAGGCATGGAGGAATTGAGTCAGTACAGAAATACAGGTGACTGTGGGTTTTTTTAATATTATTTTGATTATTATTGTTATTATGCCTCTCTCCAACTTCTGGGGCTGCCTATTTACTCAGAACTCTGCTGATGTTGGGAGATACCACACAGGACATAAGAAGGACTGGAGTCTTTTAGTACAGTAGCTGAGAACAACATGGAATAACTTAAGGTTTCTGAAAAGGCATTAGATGTCTGATTGAGACAGAAAACTACATTCAGGTATCTTAATCCTAAACTGTGTATCATCTTTAGATTCTGACATAACGCTACCCTAAGAATTTGTAGCTAGATTGTAGAGCTGATTAGAGCAATAGGTCAAAAAGAATGTAATTTTTAAAAGTAACCCCTTAAGCTTACAGAGAAGTGAAAAGAAGTCTGATGGAAGCAAAGAGTGGTGCTCACAACCCCAGCTGGCAGTGGTGGTTTATAGCTTGGTTGAAAACAGCAACACAGGTTGCACACGAACTTCATAAAAATGCAGTGAAACATTTTAATGAAAGAACTTGCTGCCTGAATGGTGACAGTGCACACGGGCTACCATTGTACAGAAGAAAAAAAGTTTACGGTCATTTCCCTACAAAGTATTATTTATCTATGCTTAAATATGATTTAGATATTGATATGATTATGATAGATATGCACCACATCTATGTTTAGGTAATTTAAAAACTAATTATTTGTCTTATTTTATGGATAGAAAATTGTCAATGTATAACATGTCTATACAGCATTAAAATACAGCTGATAACGAGTGTTGATGAGGATTGGAGGGAGAATAGCCATATCTGTATTGAACAGTTATTTTCCTTTTCCTCAGTGTCTTGCAGAGCTAGTGTAAGCCAACTATTCAATAATCAAAAGCAACAGAAAACAGTTTAGAAGTCAGTTAGACACAAAAGGTGTAACCTACCTATGCAGCTCAAACACAAAGCATACAGGCTCTTTGGAGGAACAAAAAAGGCTGAATTTCTAATAATAAAAGTATTTAGGGATCCATTGTAAAGTCTTTGGAATAAAGAACCACAAAAAACTTATTTGATTTCATGCTTACGGGGCAACAGAGGGGCTGTTTGTTTAAATCATGAACATGTGTCTATTTAGGATTCTGAACTCACTAGGACTACGATGACTTACAGAAGTTTCATATGGAGCAATGCCAATATCTATTAAGGCTTTTTTTAGGTATTACAAGTATTCAATTATAGAATGTTTTGCATATTTTTTACTCTTACGTATAAAGAAATTGAAGTCTTACCCTGAATCATTACCAGCTTTCTCAGTTGAAATCTTCTAACATTGACTCAGTACGAGAGAAACTCTGTTACTGCTTCTAAAAATAGCTGTGTGCGCAGCATGGTAGAAGAGAGCTTTACAGGCTTTTAAATCTCAACAGCTTCATTTAATTAAAATAATTATTTTAAACACTGAACTTGGTCAAATATATCTGCTACTGAAAAAAGAGAATGGGCATGAGTATAATGATGTGCATAACGTATACTGACAATTTATCCCTTTTACGCTAGCAGAGTTACGGGAGTATAACTTTTGACTAAACATCCAGTTTCAACGGCAACTTTCTGTTTAACATTCTAATGGTCAGCAGCAGATTCAGTTCATAAAAATGCCAAAGTAAGTTCAGCTGGAATAAAATGCACAAGAATTGTTCTTTTAAAAGATTATTTTGTTACTTTTTATTTGTTGTGATATTTTAACTCTGGGATAAGTTGAAGGCAGCACAGTACAGTGTTGCCACTTCAGAAACTGACAGTAGATCAGCCAAGAAAATGCAGGACACATCCATTCCAAGAATACCATGGATGGAGCCAGCATTTGCACATCACTGTAGGGCATTCCACTTTTTAGCATTTTAAAACCAGCATCATGACTATCTAGACATGAAAAATCTTGTTACAAGGACCAACTTAGAGATCAAACTCCTCAGTTCCAACATAGCCGGTGAGGGAACACAAACACATTTCTTATGTGACTGCTAAACTTCTCTTAGCAATAGTTGAAGGAAAGACAATATCAAGTATTCCAAGCAGACACTTCTGCTTCTGCCTTATATTCCCTATCTCTCAACCCATTTGCTTTTTTTTACACCAAAATATTTTATGCCTCTGATCTTTTTATGTATTTAACTACAGGCAGCAATCAAAATGCTGGCACTTCCTGTCTACTAACATTTAAAGCTTCTATCACAAGAGAGAAGGAGCATGTCATGTACTCATAAGGAATAGATTCATTACCAACAATTGCTATTATTGGCATGTTTCAAATAGGCTCCTAAACAGCCTTTTCCTATGTGTTAACCTCCTGTTGCTGAGCAAGGAATAGAATCAGCAAGCATCTCAGGAGACCTGACAAAAATTACTTACTGATAAGAAGAGAGAGAGAGAGAGAGAGAGAGAGAAGGCAGGGACCCCAGCCCTGGTCCTGTGTGGAACTATACTAAACCAGACTTCTTCTGGTATAAAGAAAAAAAAAAAAAAAGTGCATGAGACAGGGCATACAACTCAAAGTTCAAGCAGTGTTAGGATACAATTTTTACCTTTCTGCAGAATTCAGAGCATGAGAACAGTTGATTCAATTGCAACCTCCTATTAATGAGAAATCAGTTATTTCTGATGCATTTATGCACAGATACTTATTTCAAAAGTATCTTTAGCAACAGTGACAAACTACAATCAAGAGATTCTTTCAAGACCTGTTTAACAGCATGGCAAAATTTTCCTGAAATGTATGAAAAAAAAAAGACTACCTGCAGATTTCCCTGGAAAAACTCACCATACTTATATATACATCCTTTATGACAGAAATCCACCTCTGAACCAGTCATCCCAAGCTCTGATGTTGACACAAGGAGCACTTCCCTGGTGTGATGCAGCTAACCTGCCTCAGGGCAAGACTGTATCTCCCGTTAGAGCTCCCATCCCACTCCACTCTCCACACCAAGGGAACCAAGTTCCAGTAACCACTAGTTACTGTCTCAATGGAGCAGCTACAACATGCACATTTAATCAGATTAACCTTGTACCCAACAACAAAGCCTCAAAGAAAGGTGTCCATAAGTCAGCTTGACCACCATTTCACTTTCCTTTAAAGTCAGCATCACAAAAGCATGTAAAATATATCAAATACCGTGAGAGATAACAGATGTAAATTAGGAAAAGAAACTAACATATTTCATCAAGAGTCACAGAATTTGCTAGGCAACACTTCCCAGTACTATACATAAGGGACCAGCATTATCCACAAATATAAGCAATGTTATTTATTTCAGAAAACATTCAACAGAACAAATGAAAGTACCAACATCAGAATTACAGTGGTAGGCAAGGAGACAGCAAAAAGAGAGCATTAGAGGGGGAAAGCTAGCATGGGAGAGCTACATTAATTTTTATAAAGAACTTAAAAATGCTTCTCTGTTCAGGAAAGCCACTCTGAGACCTTTGACTGTGAGAGCAGGGGCAGAGGAATGGTGATCTCCATAGGCAAGGCAGGAGCATCACTTTACACAGCCCAGCGTGTGCAGAGCTCAACCATGCAGTGCCAGGACAGGGGAGTTTGTAACAGCGCAGGCAAGGAAGATGCAAACTGGGATTTTACCAGCACCCAACTTAGTGATGGGCTACACAGACCAGGACTTGGAAGACTTCCTGATGCACACAAGGAAGCCAGGGAGAACAAGATCCAGGACTTTGAGGAACAGGTATCCTAGGAGAAAGGGAAGCCTGAAATAAAGGAGGTGACACCACACCTGCACCTGTTACTACTCATGCCTTTGAAAGACTTCAGTGAGGTTTTGGTGGTTTCAGTGAGCTGCTCCACAGAAAGGAGCTATTAATTAACTAATAAAGATTGTCATACCAAGCCTAAGATATGCAATAAATACTGAGGGTCACTGGATATTTTTGTGCTTATATAAACTATATCTTGTATTTAAAACTGCTTATTGATTTCACTTAGACCAAAAATAATAGTGCTTCATCTTCTGAAGCACTATTAAAATAGATCATGCATTGTCAGTTCTTTCAAAGGAAATTTCTAAAAATGATGGAAAGGCACATGCAGTCCTGCTCTGGATAAACACTAAATCTGTCCCCCTCCTTGGTCTTTACTGGAGATTAGCGGAGAGGATTGCTGACTGCGTTCTTTCCAAACACTGCACCCAGAAGAGAGGTCAGTGTTCCAGTGGTGGGGCGAGCTTTGGAGCTGGTAATTGTGGTTTGGCAGCAAAATGCACGATGCTGCCCAGCTTCAGTATGGCCTGAAGATATCATCTTGGATGGAGAAGAGATCTTCAGGTGCCACTTCCCTCCCAGACCCCGCCTTCAGGTTTCTCTGATGCCAGCAGAGGAATGGCCCAAAATACTCCAGTAATTCTCATCATGCCAGTGACTGGGGCAGCTTGCAAGCCAGTTCAGAGATAGACAACTCACTAACACCATAGAAAAATGGATTTCCTCACTTGCAGGAAATTTACAGTTGGCCACAAGCCCCAAAGATGGCATATTCATAAACAGTGCAGTGGCAGGGCAAGAGCCACTGTGGCATTCCATGCAGTGTTGTTCTGGTCTCAGGCACCTCACCTTCAGTGGTCATCAATGGAAGGAGAGGCTATCAAACAAAGGGCACTGCAAAGTTTGGGGAGAATAACTTGGTGATGGTCTCTCTTCAGCCATCAGTAAAGCACACATGCCAGGTCAGTGTTTTGGGGTATTTGGCTACTTTTCTGACAGAAGCAAGAACAGTAAGAAAATGCTTTTTCCCAGTTTCACATTAGAAGAAAAAATAGGAACATGGATTATTTGTTCATAAACAACATAGAGAAGCCAAAAATACAGCTTTTCTTGTAGGCAGTTTTTGATCTTTATGACTGGAAAATGCCCATGCTCATCAAAATTTTGCTCAGAGAGTTAATACATAAAAGTCGCTTTTTCCATGGAAGGCTACAGTGAAAACAACTCAAGTATGACACAGCCCAAACATGATGCTAAAACCAAAAGCCCTGCTCACAGCAAGGTGTATGCTTAGGGATGCCTTTGCCAGGTGGCACCTAAAAACTGGGTCTGAGTTTAGAGGCAAAACCTTCCTTGTTCACCCATAACTCAAATGGCTGAATTAAAACATCAGATATTTCAGATGGCTGGTTTTCACTGGGAAGTAGACTAATTTGTGAAAACTACATACAAATAAGCTGAAGTCTGAGCAACTGACAGCTGAAATTTGCACACAGGCAGCACAATGTTCTCCAAACATAGCTGAAGAGCATTTTATATGTGCTAATTTATTGTATCAAATAAAAAACATAAGTGCATTTAAATCTCTAGGATTCATTAGTTTTAAATTTGCTTTCCCACTGAGGCTGTTTTCATCAAAGTCGATGGTTACAGCCAGGTACTGCCTCTTAAAGAGCTCCCCTTGGTACAATGGCAACACAGGCCTTGAGCAGGATTTAGTTACTTGCAAACAGGTACCTGGTATTATTATGGAAAGTTCAAGAGACCTGAGGTGGGCAGATTTCTATCAAGTTGGCAGATACAGCACATGGATTACATGGGACCCTTCTGGAGCAAGGGCTGAAGGGCAGAAGTGTGGCTATCTATAGTCCCTACCACGGCCCTGAGCTCTTCACCAGTGGCAGGGAAGGGCCACCTTGGGGAGCTGGTGCTCCCTGGGCGGTGCTGGGTGCCCTTGACCTGGATGCAGCCAGTCCTTGTTGTGCCAGTCAGGTCTGCGTGGGCATCTTGGAGATGCTACAGCACCTAAACTGATGCTGGGCACCAAAGGGAGCCCAGCTGCATTTAGTCCCAAGTGCAAGCCAGAGCTATCAAAATGCTGCCTCCTGTCAAAAATGAGGATGCTGCGTTCTCCTCACCCCCTGACACACAAACGCCATGGAATCAAAGCACAGGTACAGCAAATAAACTGCCACTGTGCACGAAAAGCCTGCAATATCCACAGTGACCAAAACACAATGGGGAACAAGAGGTTTCAGCCAGCCCTTTTTACTGCATCAAGAAACTAAATGAAGGCCCAGGTTCAGCCACAAACACACATGGAAGATATTTTTACATGAATTCACAAATATGTATCGCTTCAACACCAGCTGAAATTTCCAAGTTGCCTGCTGTGAAAAAAACAATGAAAATGTTAATATCTAGGAAATTCTGAAAGATGTCATTTCCTGGTGACAACAGGCAACATTCCAGGAAATTATTTTCGTTGATTTCTAAATAAAAATTTCAAGTCACAAGTGAGGAAAAAAAAATTTATACATAACCACTAAATGACATTATATCATATTTCAGTTTTTACAGGAATCAGTTCAAATCTGTTTTCATCTTTCAGTTCACGAGTTCTTCCATACATTTATAAACAATTAACTGCCTCCATATGGAAAAAAGTGAAATTATTACTAATTTCATAATGACTATATGAATACTGCTTTGCTATTGCTCAATATCATTAATTCTATATTATCTTCTGACTTTCCTAATTTATTTGGTTTATCATACTTTAATCACTTTTTTTTTTTCAGTGGGAATATTTAAATTACTCTTAAAATTTCTGTGAAATCTAAAGATATTGAAAACTTACTGTGTGGTCTGCAATCTTCCCTCTTTCTCCACTCTCCTTTGTGGAACATATATAAAAGATTGGGTACAATCACAATTTGTTGCTTATATATAGATACAGTCAATTTTTCTAAAAGGTTTATGGCATATAGGATGAAACACATTTGTGTTAAAACAATATATGAAAAAAATCTAAAGAATATCAGAAAATCCCCTAGGTCAAACTACATGGGATTAATAGCTACAGCTAAAGAAATAGTAGTACTGGACAGTTAGAGTAAATTTTCATGGATACCATTTTTAAGAAAATGCGTCAGTAAATTTTTATGGAACAATATTTCAGTGTATCTATCATTCCTTCATAATAGGGACATCTTGCATGCACATACATTGTTGTTTATTTTGGTACTTCCTGCAGATCTTTCAGATGAGATTTCACCAGTGGTAGTGATTACAAGAGCTGGACATATTTAGGAAGGGAGGACAAGGCTGGAGGATTTTATGTTTTACTCTCAAAAAATAAAGACAACTAATGATCACATTGATGTCTTTCAGAAGAGAATTCACATGGGAACAGCCTGGCTGCCAAGAATACTTTGCTCATTGTGCTCTAAAATCAGAAACGTAGGAAAAGTTTATTCCATTGGTCAAGAGAAGCACAGATTTCGTGGCAAATTTCAGTGATAATAATGAGTAAGATATTTCTTTAGGGTAACAAGGATCAGCTCCATGAAAGATGTTGAAAAAAAGAGACAAATTTTATTCATAATTATGTAGAATTATGCAACTGAAATTAATAGCAGAATAATATTTTCTTGCAGTAAACGTCTTCTTGGATTTTGTTATGGTTTTTTTAATATAAGTTACCCTATTTCATGGGAAATCTGTTTTCCAAGTGAAGAACAACCCAAATGTAGCCTGGCAGCTACCTCATATCAGCTGAGCCTTTTCTATAAATTTTTATATATCAAGATGCATTATGCAATACTGATGTCTGTTTACCTATAGTCCATGCAATTTTATCTTGTACACATGAAAACATTTAAGTCTGTCAGTCTTGCATGGTGCAGTTCCTAAAATGTGTGTGGTACCTCAGGAAGGTGGTATTATGCAGCTTGTTCCTGCCCCTTACGTGTAACCAGAAGAAGGCAACCAAAACAGTCATCCCGCATACTGCCCTATCAGGATCTCTCCAGTGTTACATTCTGACACTTTCATCTATATTCTTGATCATTTGTCATCTTTTCTTCTGGTGCCAAGCAGTACCAGATGCTTCCCTAAACCCCTCCATAATACTCTCCCTTTTTTCCAACATTAACCTGGGCTTGCTCCTGTGTCTGTTCACCCTCCAGCTCACAGACTGCAACATGAAGTGCAGGAAAACACAAATGTTAACAGGCTGCACCTAGAGTACTGATTATTCTAGCAGTGAAGCAAAATGTTAGATTTAATTTCCAGGCTGTAATCCGAATGTAAGGCTTCACACATTCTTGTGATTCTCAGATATCACACTACTTTGCTAAGTTTCAGTGTCCATGTTGGAGTAACAAATGGACATTCGTTAGTACATTTTAAACAAAATTCTATCCAATCAGGAAGCATACCACAAAGTGTTTAAAATAATGGGGTGAAATTTAAAGAAATTAACAAATGCCGAGAAAATATTCTATTAAAGGAAGTTTGGAAAAGGCATTTGTATCTTTCTAAAAAAAAAATGAAAAGAAAAATAAAATGTATAACATTACTCAGGAGTGCAGCTAAATAGAAGATTACTCACAAACATGCCAGGAAAGCTCCTGAAAGATAATGCCATCTGAATGTGATACACTTATATAGGAGAAACTTTTCTATTTTATTGATCAAAGCATTATTCTATAGCCTGGCATACACTGAGCTCCTCAGCTTTGTATTTTCTTTTTACTGCATAATTTTTAGAGCAGCAATTCATGACAATTTTGGAAAGTAAAAAGAAATAGAAAAATCCCAGGGAACTGAACAGAGACCTGACACTGGTTAACAAAGTAAGTGTGCTGCGTAACTTATCCACAACTAAGAGTATTGGAGAGACTTCCACACTGCTCTAAGTCATAAGCACAGTACATGTTAAAAATATTAGTATGTCAGATGAGATATTTACTCAGGTATGCACAATACCAAAAAGCGCCATCAAATGAAAATGGTATTTTGAAATAAAATAATGGGGGGGGGAGAAATACATGTAAAAAAAGATAATTCAAAACGAAACAATATAAAAGAACAATAACTGCATTATAAATTACCTCAAGACCGAACATACATTACTTTATGAGGTATTTTATTGGTGGACATAAGAATATTTCCACTATTTCTGTCACCTTTAACAAGTTATTTTGCCGTAGAGAAACATTAATGGAGGGGAAAAGAGAAAAATTTTGGGAAGCATCCAAAATTAATCTATCAATCAGTTCTTAATTTGAAAAGAAAAATAACAACTTCAAAATATTTAATTTAACTATTCAGATCTATTGTAATACTTTGGTCTTCTATTTCCTTACTTTCAAAGGTCACTATGTGCCTTCGAATTCATAAAGTAATATATAACTTTTTAAATCTTGTTGCAACTGAAACCTTGCAGTGTAGATAGCTCAAATTTTTGTGAAAAAGGTCAGTGCAATATAAGAATGGATCATTTTACTAAAGGAGAATGAGACTGAAAAATATCACAGAAATGTTCTCCCTCAAAAGTGTCATGTTAAGATTTTTGAGTAGTACATTATAAATCATCATTTAAGAAAACTGTTATCAAATTACTTACCATCTATATTATTATAAAAGTACATGATATCATAACTAATTGCATCCCTTTTCAACTTCATAAAAAGTAATTTCCTCTGAAACACCTCACTTGCTATACTCACTTCTTGCATAATGAATAAGAGCTGACATATATGGAGATGGGAGACACTAAGAATCCGATGCATTTCAGGACAGGCAACAAACATAATGCTGCATTTTCATATGTACTGCAGCCTTTTCTGCATATAATGCTATAAACTGCAGGACCTTGTGACAAAATTACTCTTATCTACAAATTTCAGTAAACTAGAGTTTCAATAAACTGTGTCAATAAAGGCCCCATGCCTAGGCTACGTGTAACATTTTGATTTCTTGGTCTACTAAAACTAAGGGCAAGAAAACAGCATTCCTGTTTATTCATTTGAATTCCAGAAAGTAAAAGAGTAAATTTAAATTTCTTTTAAGTTACTAAGAAAAAAAATCATTTACATTAGTTATTTAAAAGTTAACTTATTAAATATTGAAGCTATTCTCTTAAATCAAATAATTTATCTAGCTCTGAAAACTAATTTTGGACATTTATGGTATGAATACAAGCTATAGTAGCTATTCCTAAATGACAGTATTTGTAAACAGACCCTCGAGTGAGATCAAAATCTCAGACTCAATTAAAAATAAAATTATCATGTATACAATGCATAACAGGAGCACTTAACAATCATATTTTTTCAATTTCTTACCTTTAAGTAAAACATTATGGCAAAGATAATCCCAAAATAGCCAAAAACCAGGCCAGAAGCTAGATAATAAAGCCACAAGTTGCCATCAAAGAAAAGATCAGTTGCATGTCCTGCAGCCAGAAAGGGCTGGAAACATCAGAGGGACTTGAGCTCTCCTCCAGAGAGAAGGTGAAGCTCGTGTCATTCTTACCAATGGGAGCCCATGGTCTTCGCAGCTGGAGGATATTAACACTTCTCACTGATATGCAGCATCTTCTTGCTGTGATGGTCTTCAGAGCCCAATTAAAAAAAAAAAAAAACCAAACATTCTTAAGTCTACATATTATTTCCTCTACATTGTGTTATCAGGAGGAAGCCTGGTTAAGGGTATGATAAAGAATTGAGAAAGCTACATAGTTTTTTCAAGACATTTGGTTGTACTTTTCCATTTCCTTTTCTAGCATTAAAAAAAGGCCCAGATTCTTCTTGTAGCTTCAACTATGCAGGATTTGAAATGCTGCAAGATCAAGGGAAGTAAATCAAAGGAATAAAAGCAAGCTTTGTCCCCCTTTCTGCTCATCAGGGAAGACAATTGTTATCAAACTCTAAAACTAAAGAACGTATTTGTTCATTTAAGTGAAATCTGCTATTGCACAGAGGATAAAGGTGGCCTTTATACTGATGCTCTTTGGAAAGAATTTCACTCTGTATGAATGAACCAAAACTCTTGTCTTTTATCTTACTTGGACTCTGCTTAGACAAATTAGAGTGAATAAGAGCGTTTATGCTCTGCAGCTTTATATCCCAATGACTTATTAAGCCATAAATCAATAAGAATGTGGAAGTGGAAGATCCTCTGGAGCTTTTTCCTTGCTCCCCTATTTTTGGATTATAAGAAATAAAAGGTGTAGTAACTCCTTGAGATTCTTTCACTACTGTCTGCTATTCAGGGGGAAAAAAAGAGGTTAAAAAGTAACCTCCCACTTGTGGCAATTGAAGCTATTTGTTCAGTGTTATTTTTATAGGCTACTTGTGAAAGTAGAAGGCAGGCATGAAAGCTGAGAAGTTCGTTCTACTCCTCATTGCCAGAAAAGCACAGAAAAATACAATAGCATATTTCTGTATTCCTGCAGCTGCACGAGCTCTAAAACCCACCACACGAGAGTGAAATGGTTTGGACAAAGTTTCCTTTAAGGGTAACTTGGTTATCTGCATCACTAATAATATTGCGTATGTTTTCTATGAAAAGTCACCAGCCTATCCAGTTGCGAAACTAGGAGAATTGCTGGAGACTTTGGTGATATTTTACGATATGTAATTTGCATAACATTATTCAGGCATTTAGAAGTTTCACAATACAAGCCATGCCATCGAGAAGCAAAGAATCACAGGAAACTAATTCAGTTGACCTCCAATGCACAAAAATAAATTTCATTGAGGAAATCAACGTTTTTTTAAATAACTGGCATGCTAAGGGAAATTAGATTCCAGACAAGCTTAAACAATTAATTTGCATTCTCGCCACACCTTAGGGATTATTGAAAATACAATATCACCTAAACAAAAGGAAAAAGATAATAAAAATCATTTTGAATTGTTTTTCTCAGTACTGACCTGCTGCCTCGCCAGGACAACACAGAGTTGTTTCCTCTGAAAGGCAGCATGCTAGAGGCTGAACACTGCTCAAGCAGCCTCTCACCTTCCAAGATGAAATACGCATCAGAGACACCTTAATTGAGCACTACACTAGAGTGGTGTTCAATTTCTCCCTAAATCTGTGTCTTAGGTTTATGTTTTTCTAACTGCTTTCCATGTCATTATCAAGATTTAACCTTTACATTTTCTAGAATAAACTTTGAAATGCAACAACCTTTTGTATTCAGAATGAGCTCAGGTCAATCTAACAACTCTGACATGCTTTTCTTTCTTCTGATGTGACAAATTTACTTTTTAAATAGAGTATTTAAGATGGAAGATGCCACATTGAGAGTGGTGGAAGAATTTTGCATGAAGAAGGAGAAGCTATGAAGGACCCAAGATGGGGAGCTATAGATAGACAGAAAGCTGGGGTGTATACATTAGCTCTTTCTGCTATTTGTGCGGTCTGAATCTCTAAATTACTGATTTTTGTCTTGTTGGATTTATGCATTTGGTCATATTTTTGGCATGTTCCATTACTGTCAATTTATCTACATACAGTGGTTGCAGCATCTACTGAAGATAACAGACACTGATTCCCCTTGTGAGATAAAAGCCTTCCTCTATGGTATACCTCATGCATTTCTGGTAACTGCTGGTGTATACTACATTTACTATCAAAAGTAGAAAGTCTTTTTACATCATAAGAATATATACTTATAAAGCCACAAAAAATTTAGAGGGCTTAAGGCCAATGCCACATTGAAAGTTATTTGCTGTTCATTTTCAAAACTGGCAAGGACAGAGAAATGTGACAAATATGGTATGAAAATGCATGGAAGATAAGTAAATTTTATGCACAAAATAAGTACTTGAGAGAGTACAGTGAGAAACAGATAAAAGCAAAGTGAGACCAAATATATATGCATGCGTGGAAACACTGATTGAGAAATCTAACTGCAGTGATTTCCATCCTCTCATCACATCTGTGCGTGTACTAAATGAATAAACTGCTACTTGACATTTTCTAAATAAATATCATGGGAAGAGTACTTATTTTACTTTAATGAATCATTTTGGCCTCTCCAACAGAAAGTAGTTGTGATGAACTATAATCTGTTCTGGGAAATATATCTCTATAATGGAGATATATAAGGACTGAAATATGAGAAGTTGTGTTCTCCAACAAGTACTTTAAAAGATATTCTGATTCATCCATGCCCACTTCTACTTATATTTGATCATAGCTGTTGACATACTGTATCTGCCATGCTGAGAGCTATTTCTCTACTAGAGGTAGGAAAGCCATATGGTTCGTGGATGACTATGAATTTTTGCAAGGCAAACTGAACTAATATGTGTATAATTTTTTTTCCTGTAGCTATTCAAACAAAACTACCCTTTTAGCAAACAGAACATTTTCAATTCAATGGGATATTTTGGCCCATGTAATACATTTCTAAGAACTGAAAGTCTCTCTTAAATACAGTCATAATTGATGGGCTAACACTAACTCTCTGCATTAGTGGTCCTGTCATTCACCATGCATGGTTAGATACAAACAAATTCACTGTACTGATGAAGTGAAGCAGCAAATAAGACTTGTCTTGTTCATGAAGTAGAACCAAAACAGCTGTTTTTGTTTGACTGATGCAGATTCAAAGGGCCCCCAATGGTACACCCCATAAAAACCCAGCAGGTTATTTGAGGGGTTATGTTCTTTTTATTACTGAAACTTCTCATAGGATTATATCATAGTTACACAAGGAAATTGCTTTGACTGTGTAATTACAAACAGGGAAAAAAAGTTCCTGCCAAAGGCAGGTGTAAAGTAACATTTTACCATCCTTGTTACGGCACACAAAAACCATCTCAATAATTACTCCGAAGTCCACAATTTAGCCAGGCAAAGCTCACAATCAAGCTGAAATTCAGTCATCTAGACTGCGTCTACAAATATTTCCTAATAGAACATCTGCTGTCAAAAAACCCTTTCATAACTGACATGATAAGTGGACCAGGACACGCAATGTTCAGGAGAGCTTGCAGAGGGTACCCTCTGGGCAGGATGCTGCTTGATGTTCAGACACAGTGGAAACCGAACATCCAAGCTTTCCTCGGGATCAAGTATGAATCCCTCTATTCAAGGATACATTTCTTCTATCACACGTACCAATTACTATTGAAATAACTTGTTTCTTATATTGGAATTCATTTAGAATATAACTTTTAGTTTGCCATAATGGACCTCGAAATTTTTGTTCTTGCTTTGGTAACTTTTTGTTTCAACAGCTTGGCATTGCCAACAATATCACTATTAATACTTGTGGGATTTTGCCATACACAAATGTGAAATCTCAATCCCATTAAGTCATTATGGATATTACCATTGATTCAGCAAGTCTTGGATTTGACTGTGGTTTTACACATTACATAGACAAAACACATTCTCCCCAACACCTCTGTCAAGAGCAGTCTATGTTTGCTGATTATTAAATGCTTGTTTAAAGCATTTATGACTTCACTCTAAGTGTAATTTCAACTCGCACCAGGAATTTAAACTAATTTCAGAGGGACTGGAAATTCTAAAAAGTTATCAGAGATATGCCCTATACCGTTCTAGTGCAAACTAGATATATAACCAACTAAATGCAAATAGCACTTTATAGTACTAAGATGAAAAGCTAAAAAAATATAAAATAAAATCAACAAATTTATTCGACAGTCCTAGATTTTAGTTAATGTGTTACTGAACAATGGCATAATAAATGCATTCTTTAACTTAGGAATATTATGTCAGATCACACAGGGTCTGCCTTGAGCACTCAGAATTAAATCTCCAATGCATAACATTGTAATTCATAAAACTATTAAACATTGTCTGAGTCCATTTTAACCACATAACACACATTTTGAAAAGCATGCAAAATGATGGGGGGAAGAACCTTTCAAACATAAATTATATGATCTGCTTAGCACTGTAAAAATAGCTACACACAGTAAAATTAAAACCTGCAGTTCTGAAAGAAAGTGTTTTGTGCAAACCATCTGGAAATGACTTGGAAGTATTGCTATATTGCTGAAAGCACAGAAATATAAAACTTCTACTCTTTGTATTTTACCTGTTTTCCAGATAAAACACAAAGACGGAAATACAATTAATCAGAGATGTGCAAGGCTGATACGTCAAATACATTTGCATTATAAAATATTACCATCCATCCTCTGCTCTACCCCTGAGCTACTTTTTAAAATGTCTAGTACCATCAGTATGCTCCCTTCACACATCCCACAGTAAAAATCATTCACTTACTAAGACCCCACATGAGATTCTCTGTCATCTGCACTTGGATCTGCACTCGGTCACATTGAGGTGACCATTGCTCCGCTTACAGTCATCTACTACCTAAAAGGCTAGAGGTATCCAGTGTTTCGAATTTTATTAGTGCTCCGCTTGTGATGCTACTCCGAAGCAGAGAGAAATAGTTACAAAAACACTCCAGCGCTAAGAAGGGCACTTGAGTTTCACAGCCTTGATCTTGCGCTCACACCACCTAAGGTGACGGGAGCACTTGGTCCCCTTCTCAGGGCTTTAATTCGGAAGAGATTCAAGTATCACCTGCTCCCAAGGCACATTAAGCCTGTGTAAGAATGTGCCGTAACGAAGCACAGTTGGAAACAAACAACAATAGGTTGTCTCCGTAAATTAGAAACCTTTAAGTTTGAGGGAAATTGAGGCCGAAGCACTTATGATTATTAGGATTTATGGCTAAACGCCAAACTGTACGGCACCGACACCGCTGTTAGAACTGGGACACCAGCAGCAGGAATTAGGTTACGAAGGCGACAGAAAGCGGGGACGTAAAAGAAAGCCCCTTTTCTGCACTTCCCGCCGGCTGGAGGGCTCTCCCCGCTCCCCTGCCCCGGACCGACCCGCACAGGCTCATAGTACCGGGCCGGGCCGGCGGGGACCGCCCGCCCCGACGGTGGCGGCCGCCGGGCGGTTTGCCGGCTCCGCTCCGGGAGGCGAGACGGGCTGGGGCGCGCTGCGCTCTCATTATGACGCTGGGTAATTATTTTATTTCTCCGGCAGACGGTGTTTCAAACGACCGCGGAGGAGCTCAGTCAACCCGCCCGCGAACGCCGCCCTCTGTGCGGCGACAGCCACCCGTGATCGTCTCGGTGACCGAGGGCAGCGCAGCAGATGCGCCCGGCACCCACCCCCGCGCTCCGGGTGCGTGCCCGCGGGCTCTCCAGCGCCGAGCGCTGCGCACCCGCGGCGGGGCAGACGCGCAGAACGCGCCT
>VZTE01000960.1:541243-656575 GCA_013397775.1 Eulacestoma nigropectus | reverse complement strand
CAACGCGCGGCGCGGGCACGCCCTGCCGCGGCTCCCGCCAATGGCGACGCTCCGCGCCGTGACGGACAGGCGCGGCGGCCAACAGGAAGGAGAGCGGGCGCGGAGCTGCGAGGGGCGGCTCGGATGGGTGCGGAGCCATGGCCGGGAGCAGGAGGAGCGGTGAGGCCGCGCAGTGAGGGGCGGGGGTGGTCGGTTCCGCCGTGCTGTTCCCGGGGCTGGTGACGAAGGGAGTTGGGGGGCGGCGGTGACGGTCCCGGGCGCGGCTGCCCTCAGCCAAGGTGCTTTCCGGCCCGGGCGCACCGCGCTGCCGCGGGACTCGCTTATTCCGCTCCTCGGCGCTCTTCCCGCGGGGGACGGCGGTGAGAAGCTGGGCGAGCCCCGCAGCGGGGCAGGCGGGTGGACAGAAGTGGCCTCGGCGGGGCCTGCCCGTGGCATGGGCGGGGCTCTGGGTACGCGGGGCCGCGGAGCCACCGGGGTGAGCTCTCCCGACCTCCTGTCCAGCCCCTTTGGCTCGGGGGTGACGGGGCGGGTCCTTTTGCCGCGTACTCCTGCCTGGGGGTGGGGAGAGAGTAAATAAAAATTACTTCTCTAAACACAAAGTATTTTAAGATAACATCTTTTTTCCTCAGTATGCACGTATATGCGTGCTTACTTGTTGTTAGTGGCCATCTGTTTTGGTTTATTTAAAGTGAGTTAGCTTACTTCTGAGATAACTGTGGTGCTGTGCTTACGAAGAATAAAAAAAAAGCCTTCTGCTATCTAAGCACAGCTTTAGTCAATTCCGTTTGTCTCAAATGTTTTTTAAAACACGGCACAGGAAGAAAGCAATAATCAAACCACGGGTGTTCTCTAAGTGATATCTTGTTCTTAAGGGGTGTCGAGTAGGGCTGAGCTGTGAGAGAGCTGAGTGTGCATCCTGTGCCTGGCTTTTGCGTTTTCAGACAGTTCCAGCGTCCTGAAACTGGAATACTTAATGGGAGTATAACAGATTGAGAGTGAGAATGATCAGCAAGAGTTAATGTTTAAGCTATTTGCTGACGGACTGCAACAAGAGATAGTTTGAAGGAGGTATAAATACACAGTAGTGTTCTCTGTGGTTTAGATGCAGATTCGTTGTGAGAAAGGGAGGAGTAACTGTTTTGCTTCTAGGCTTTGGGGATGTGAATTACAAATTGATGCTTTCTGGAAGAAAGTGAATAGGAAAAGTGAGTTCATGCACTTGTGAATGAATGCATGGCTCTAGAGATGAGAATGGGGGAACTGAATTCTAAAGCTCTCAAATTGTTTAATACTGAAAGTCGGATAAAGAACCACTTGTTTCAGTAGTGTGTCAGAGAAAGCTAAAATGATCATGCTGAGTGTCTGACTTTACTATGTAAAGTTGGAAATCATTCATGTTTTATTCAGCCACTCTAAGAGCCAATGACTTAAGATTGGGAAGAAAATAGAAATAAAGGGATGTCACGTGCTCACCCGGGGGGAAATAACAAAACTGGAAGGGTTTAGAACCTCTGAATAGCCTCTGCAGCCGATAGCATATATGAAAACTTTTGACTTTCTATTGTGAAACCATATATATTTTTGAAAAGACAGGTGTCCTAGAAAAGAGCTGAGAAAGAAGGTTTAGCTGCTTCTCTTTAAGGTTGGTTTTGCTCTTTTTTTGTAAGAATATGTTGAAGATGCTGAGGACAGAGTTTTGTCTGTATTACAAGTGAACAATGAAGCTTTTTATTGTGTCTGGAACTGGGCTGTAATACAGAATAAATGGGATGGTCAACGGCTTGTAGGTCATGGGTCTAATTGTCAGTGAAGAGAATCTAAATAGTGAAAAGCCAGTAGAGCAGGTAAGTGAAATGCGCTTCACTCTGCCAGGAAGGGGTGCGACAGATGTAGTTGAGAAAGTGCAGGTTTTTTGAGTTTTGTGGGGCTTTTTTTTTTTCACTTGCTCTTGTGCCAGTGATTCATGACAGGGCTAGAGGTACTACCACTATCATTCTGTGTATTATCAACAAGGTATTTATCCTGTCTGGGACAGCTGAACTCATAATTTGTTGCTGTTAAATATCGACAATTGCATCTTGAAAGTTTTAGTCATAATTCTTGAAAGTTTGTGCCACCCCAAAATAACACTGTCACAAAGGGTTATGTAGCAAGTGATGTTACAGCTGCTGAAGGGCAGAGTTAAGGTATTGATGTAGGTGTAGTGTACATTATTGACTATAATTGCTAGTAAGGAGTGATAGAAAAGTTGTGCTGTACAAGGGATGATCTAGTGGGACAACAGGAGACTTCTTATTGGAGAGGTTAAACTGGAAAGAAAATGTGGACACTTGATAGACATCAGTGAAAAATAGTTTTAAATAGAGAATATTGCTTCAAGGAGTGCTATTTTCATCTCTTTGTGAGGAATCGGGTGACTTCGGGCAGGATTATAATGGGGGTTGAAATGAGATTGCAGTTCCTTAGCTTTGGAGTTTTGTTGTTTTGCTAGGTTTTTTTAAATGGCCATATCAGATATTAAACGTCTTAATTCTCACAGAAAAGCACACCATTTCTTTCCTTTTTCTAATTGTTTCAGAGAAGCGTTGATTGTTAGAGATCTTGAGGTTATTCAAAATTTTTTTTTATTTTTGTTTTTTAAAGTCAACATAATTTTTTGGCAAATACTTTAATAACTGGGAAAAAAGATAAACTTTTTTTTTTAAGTGGATCTGTTTTCTTTCATCATATATGTTTATCAGTAAGGGAAATATTAATTGCAAATGGAGTTTGATGCCTGACACTATTTTTTTTTTTCTTCTGTGAAAGGTATCTTGCTCCCCCCAAAACATGACCAAAGATTTATTACAGCTTACCAAGATGTAAATTTTACTTGGATTGTAGTTGGCTAAATTACACATAGCTAGGGTTTTTGTGATTAAATGTAGAAGTTACACTAGAATAAGTGTACTTGACTCTGCCATTGAAACCTTTTTTGGAAGGGGAAAAAACAGTTTTTGTTGTTGACCTTGGTGCTGTGCCTGGATAAGAAATGTAGTCAAGGAGAAAGGCCAGCAAGGTAAAGAAGCAGAAATGATAAATCCAATGGCTTTCTATTTAGAAAGTCTGCAAGGGGAGCTCCTTGCTCATGGAGAGCAGAGCCTGACATAATGTGGTCTTTAGGGTTCTTTGCTTTCTGTGGGTGGCTGTTTGGGGTTTTGGAGTTTTTTCAGGAGATGGAGTGTGTTGGTGTAGGGTGGGTTTGTTCTTAGGAAGTTGGAACAATTCCTGCATACTTTGCATTGAGATAGGATGGTCCACAAGTGGTAGGTGGGACTGTTTAAGCATGCTAGGATATATTTAGGAGCAGGTGTATGAACCTGTGTGACGTAGTAGATATGGTGGAGGTGGTGGTGTATGCCATTAAGGTGTGTCGGTTTGTAATTATTTTGCCTTTTTAAACAATCAGTGTGTAACGCCTTTCATGCAACACTAGTTTTGCTCTTGTTATAAAATAGATTTCTGGAATCGATGGGTTATCTCGGAGCAAAGCTGCTCACATACTCACTCATCTACTACTCGGATGGGGGAAAGAATCGGAAAAGTAAAAGTGAGAAAACTCACTTGGTTGAGACAAAGTCAGTTTAGTATGTAAACCAGAATCCACACAAGCAAAGCAAAAGAAGGAATTCATTCACTGCTTCCCATGGGCTGGCAGGTGTTTAGCCTGCCCCAGAAAAGCAGCACTCCATTGCATGTAATAGTGCCTTGGGAAGACAGACACCATCACTCTGAGCGTCCCCCCCTTCCTTCTTTACCCTAGCTTTATATGCTGAGCATGTCAACATATGGTTTGAGGTATCCCTTTGGTCAGCTGCCCCAGTTGTGTCCCCTCCCAATTCCTTGTGTACTTCCAGCCTTCTTCACTGGTGGGGTGAGTAGCAGAAAGGGCTACTCACTTAAGACTGCTCATCAATAACAAAAACATCCCTGAATTACCAACCCTGTTTTCAGCACAAATCCAAACACAACCCCATACCAGCTCCTATGAAGAAAATTAACTCCATCCTAGCGAAAACCAGCACAGACTGTTATGGCAATATGTGGTTTCTTATGTTTCCAGTTGTGTTTAGTTCAAAGGATTGAAAACTGTTCTTCAGAAGCTTGGATTTCTGTGGGTTGCCTAATGACTTAAATTAAAACTCCGTATGTGTCTAGAAAGAAAAGTTCAGCTGCATTGGAACCTCCAGAACTTTTTCATGATGGGATGTTTGGTGTAATACTGATTTCTGCTATATATATGTGTAGGGATGCTTGCAGAAGTTGCTTGATATTATGTTATAGTCAAATATTGAAATCACTGCAAAGGATAATATATTTACTCTTTGAAGAAGGCTATGTAGAAATTCAGTTATATTTTATATAATATGAGCTTATGAAGATTCCTTTTGAATGACAGTTAATGCACAGTCTTGTTGGACTTTTGTCTGTGCTCAATGTTACTACACCTGCCAGTTTCATGGTTCAGTTTTTAAGTACTGGCATACTGACCTTCATTTTAGCTTGCTTCTTCTCCTCATGTGAAACTGTCTCTTTAAAATTTGCAAATTTTTTTCTCTTCAGTAATCTGAACTCTGAATGAGTTGCAGGTTTTTTGTGTTTTGGTTTTTGGCTTTTTACTGTTTTCAGCTATTCTTATTTCTATTAACCGTACTACTGTTATCAGTTACTGTAACGTTTACCTTTAGCTCATGTGTGGCATAGTTTGATCTTCACTTTAAGCCATATGCTCTTTGCATCCAGATTTAGGTTGAAGTAAGAGTTAAACTTTCCGAAACTTTACACCTGTGTTGGTAGCAGATTGGTCTCAGTGAGCAGTGATGTAAGCGTACAGCCTTCCCCCTTCCCTCACCCAAATCCGTCCAGAAGAGAGAGGAAAAAGGTCTCATAGAATTGTAGAATACACTGAGTTGGAAGGGACCCACAAGGATCGTTGGAGTCCAGTTTCTGTCCCTGCACAGGATCATCTCCAAGAGTCACACCATGTGCCCAAGAGCACTGTCCAAACGCTTCTTGAGCTCTATGTCAGACTTGGTGCTGTCGCCACTTCCCTGGGGAGCCTGTTCCAGCACCCAACCATCCTCTGGGTGAAAAACCTTTTCCTGATAGCTAACCTAAACCTCCCCTGACACAACTTCAGGCCATTCCCTCGGGTCCTGTCACTGTCACCACAGAGAAGAGATCAGTGCCTGCCCCTCCTCTTCCCCTCACAAGGAAGTTGTAACTGCAATGAGGTCTCCCCTCAGTCTCCTCTGCTCCAGGCTGAGCAGCCCAAGAGCCCTCAGCCACTCCTCATACGGCTTCCCCTCAAGGCCCTTCACCATCTTCATAGGTCTCTTGGATGCTCTCTAATAGTTTAATATCTTTCTTATAGTGTGGTGTCCAAACCTGCCCCCTAGGACTCGAGGTGAGGCCACCCCAGTGCAGAGCAGAGTAGGACAGTTCTCTTCCTTGCCTGGCTGGTGCTGCTGTGCCTGATGCCCTCCAGGACACAGTTGGTCCTCCTGGCTGCCAGGGCACTTCTGAGAGTCTTGTGCAACTGTTGTTTACAGTTGGCTCAACCCTGAGAGTGGCCAGAATTATGATTGTTAATAATATTCACCAAAGTTGAGCTTTAGTAAGGGTGTATAAGATGTCTTTAGATGTTTTGTGTGAGGTCTGTTTGATTGTGCCAGGTAAGAGCAAAGTAATGGTGCAGTATGAGAAACATGTTTTTTAGAAGATGGATAGCCTGCACAAATTGAAACTATAGTGAATTTGCTCTGTTTTCCCAGGACTGCAGTAGCAATACACGTTTTGCAGGATTTCACTACAAGATAGACGGGGTTCTTATGAACGGTGGAACAAAATCCTGGTGTTCTCATTGTCTCATTGTGATTATATAGTTTCTTATCATCTTTGTCCTATCAAGTTTATTAGATGTCTAGGAGCTTGTAGCTGCAGTTAAGGTGGCCTACTGACAGAACTCTGAAACCTTTGTTGAGACAGGATGGCCCAATCTATTAGTCATATTCGTATTGATCTGCACAGTCACGTAGAATTTGCTGACAGGTGTAACACCAGTCGTACTGATTTGAAACTGCAATATGACAGAGACTGTTCTTGGTCTAGCTGAATCAGTTTCTTTTAAGCTAAGAAGAGAAAATAAATGTTGGCTTTTTCTAGCATTAAGTTACTGTTTTGTATTTGCAGTTGCTATGAAGCGTTGGTCTGGAGGCACACAGGTCAGTCTCTCTTTGTAATCTCTCTCCCTTTGTAATAACTGTTTAATTCAGGTGAGTACATAGACATGGGGTGTGTAATCACTATATTCTTTTCCTTTCCTACCTTTTAATCCTACTGATATGGGCCATATACTTAAATAAGCTTCAGTTGTTTAAAAGTTGCCTCACAGACAGGAGAATTCTATATTACTGAGTTTTACATAAAAAAGTGGGCTTCCATGTGCTGTAACAAGTAATGCTAGGTAAAAAGACAAACGGAGACATACTTTATCAACTACTACCTTAGACCACAAAAGTGGAGTTTTTTTCCACTGTAGTTCTCGAATCTGTAATAAAGAATAAGACAGGAGTAAAATTAAGACAATTACCATCTGATTTTTGTGTCTAATGCGATGTTGAAGACTAATACATGCTGTTTCAGTGAGAATAGTGTCAGTGGTCTTGAGACAAACCTTGATATTGTGAAATTAATATTACACACTGGATATAAAATGATAGCATCTGTTTCTTGTGCAGCTCCCTGTGACATTTTGGTTAACAACCATACTGAGATGCAGACAGCTGATACCTAGTAGTTCAAGCACAGAATTCATGTGACCTTAAATACAACTAAATCCATCCATTATTTCATTCTCAAATAGTACATGTGGGTTCTTTTCACCATTAAATATGTAATAGCTTTAGCAGTTGCAACCATCTGTTATGTGTAATGTCAATGAGACCAATTGTAAAACTTGGAAAGAGGGCCATTCTCACCTTGTGTAGACATCCTGTGAAGAACTACTGTACAAATTTTTCCCTTTAAGATGTCAATAATGTTTTGTGAGTCTAGTAGAACTAAAAGACTGTCTAAGGAGCTAGTCAAGTTAAAAATAATTAGTTTGTGATATCAGCATTTCACCATGATGTTTCTACTCAGTCTCAGTTTTAGAGTTTTGTAGTTCAGAAAACAAAGCCAAAAAACCTCACAACAGCCAAGGAACTCACCCTTCTTGACATCTGCTGACCCAGGTGATAGTAGCTTCTGGGAGAAATGGGATGAACAGCCTTTGTTCAGAAAAAGTGCTCTCTTGATGAAGGCAGATAGTAAAAAGTAAGGTATTATGAGGCCAAGAGACTGCTTTCCAGACCAGAAGAGACTTCAGAATCAAGGTTTCTAACCTCTAGGGAGATCTGCACAGGAAACATATCCCTGTATAATGTAGGATTCCTTAACATAGTAAGGAGAGGAAGAAAGGCCCAAGGCCAAAAACAGTCAAGCTTTTCAATCTGAATAGCAAACATGGTCTGTGCATGGATGTCTTACACCAAAAGCGATTAGGCACTGGAGAAAACCCTGATATGAACTATGGAGTTCCTCTACAGTCTTTTGAAGTATATTAAAAGTATTGAGATACAAATTTTTGGGTCTCAGTGTACATAGGTGTGTAAAATTACTTCTCCCAGTCATTCAGACAAGATGGGGTAGTGCGTTTTCTGGCTTCAAGATGCAAGTGAATTCTATGCTGAAATCTGAAGCTGAAAAATTATTTGGTGTCTTCCTCAAGAAGAGATGTCATAGAATAGCTGTGCTGTTTGAAGCAAGGACTGTAAATTCATAGATATGAAGTATGAAGACTGAAGATGTAGTTGATGATCTGCAGAATGGCCTTCTCTTTGACTAAAAATGAGATCTTGTAAGCTGTTAGCTTCTGTTTGTCTACAAGTGCCTCTTTCAAGAGACAGTCAGCTTCAGCCTGAATTTTCTGCTGCAGATCTTGCAGTCCTTGCTTTTATCCTTTTTTTGTCCTTTAGCTCCTGTTACCATAGCTTCGCCTGCAGGATGAGGACTGCTTGCAGACTGGAAACACAAAGCAAAATACTGTACCTATTCCTGTGTACATAAAACTGTACTTTAATCACAGCTAGGATTCTGCATATTTCACTGGTTTTTTTCCCCCAGTTGGAAAGATCAGTTTTGTTATTCCCACGACACTGCTTCAGTGCTTTGCTTTGGTTTGTGTGTGCTATCCGTGGCGAAATGGAAATATATCGCTCTTAGCAAAACTGACCTTGCTGATAGCAAGAAAATCACATTTTCTGGTTTTTTTTTCTCCTGACTAGAACAAGAGCATCCCATCTTAGATGTTAGATACACCTTTTAGATGATCTGAACTGTCAGGCTGCACAGGATGTTGTAGCAGTTGTATGTCACTGCATCATTCTTTTCCTCATATCCCTGTGTAGCTTGAATGTTTTGGTAAAAATGAGGGGGAGTGGGAAAATGATACCCTGTTCAGGTGCCATGGAATGTTTTGTAGTGGTTAATTACTCTCTTTCTTCCTTAATTTTAATCTGTTGGTAGTTGCTGAACTTGTATCCAAATCTGGGAATCTTCTCTGCAGCTAAGTGATCCCTACTCAGAGGATTTTGAAGTTAGTGGCTAAATAGCTATTCATTTCCCTCAGGACTAGAATGTGTTTTGTGCTTGTGGACACACACAAGCTCTCTTGACTAAATTCAAGCCTCTGGTCTCTGCCATTTCTAGCAATGGTCTTAGAGCTTTCAGCTGATTTATTTTTGTTTTGCTTGTGCCATTTTGGCTGTGGGGCTTGATGATTGAAGGGTTTGGTTTTTTCCGAGGTCAGAGTGTGTGTGTGTGGCTTTTTCTTTTATTGGAAAGTTTAGGTCAAGGTTAATAAATTTAATTACCCTTGGAGGTTCTGTGTATCGATTTCCATTTATTATAGCAGGGGCCTGTACTCAGTGCATCATCATCTCTGCTGAGTACATCTTGGGCCCCTAGAGGCTCATTGGCAGAATTGGTGTCTTGTGTACACAGGGTCTGTGGAGTGGTGTCTAATCTGCAGGCAAAACAGGATATCTTGCATGCGATTAAGCTTCATAACATCACACTGAATTTTGCCCCGGTGGCTGAAGTACAAACTTAATGCCTTTGTGATGCTTGCAGTCCCATGACCCAAGAATCACTGTGTTAGGCCAAATAAACACAGAGCGAAGACCTTTGTTCATCAGTTTGGCCAGCTGAGCAACTCCTTCAGAAAGAATCCAGGAGACTGGAGCTATGAAACTATCCTGTATGGTTAAAGGACAAGTCAGCTTTGTGGGGAATGGTTTAAAGGAATGAACAGCTCCTAGCCTGAAGTTATCATCCATCTTCCACCTGTTCGCTGGTAAGAATAGCAGTCTAGCTAACATTTTCTGTCTGTAGCAGTCTTTTAAAATGCTTTTACACTATGTTGCTCTGGGTCCTGATAAACAGAGTGATCTCTTTTTGAAGAGTCACTCTTTTTCAGGTAGTTCCCTTGAGGATCTCTGGTCAAGAGTGTCCAGCCACGATTAGGGAAGAAGAGATGATCCAGGCAATGGGATTGTTATACCCAGCTGGGCAAAGCTCTATGCAATTTGCTCTACTTGATCCTGCTCTGAGCTTTGGGATTAGACTAGGTGGTGTCTGGAGGTCCCTTCCAACCTTAACACTTCTGTGATTTTTGTGACCGTGTTATAAAGTAACTGTCCTGTCATGACCTTCATAGGAGATGTGGTACTTGCATAATGAAAGAGACTTCAAGGATTTAAATCCATTTGAATATTGGAGAGTAATACTGCACTAACAGAGATGAACTGAACATTTTAATGAAGACTTGTCCATATGTTCTGCATGAGGTTTATCATTTTGTCTGTTCTTTCCATCCTGTTCCATTCTGCTGTACTATCTTTTCTTCTGCAGTAGCAGAAATAGCATATTAGTACATCTTGCACATGGGATGGTTTCAGAAGCAGTTCCTGATTCTTCCCTTTTTGGAAAGCTTCTGTTTGTAGGAGAGACAAAAAGACGAAGTAGGACGACTTGCAAGCTTCACAGAGTTCAGTGCTCCTGATGCCACTTTGTTCTTGCTGCCCAACTTCGACTTAAGTAGGCAGGAGGCAACCAAATGAGAAATGTAGTGGGGGTGCCTACAGTATGTATGGCAAGTAGCCAAAAGTATGCGGCAAGCATTCTCCACAGAAATGTTTTTGAGGAAGCTGTCACTGGACAGGAGCGTTTCTGATGTTGTTCAGAACTTAATTTGTTTAGTTACTCAGCATGCTTTTGTTACAGTCTGTAGTTCTAAGTCATATTGCCAACCCCAGAATGTTTGTAAATCTGCAGTGCCATTTCAGTGTGTGTTTGTGGATAGTCTGCTTATGTACATAATATGAACTCAGTCAAGGTGTCAATTTAATACATAGGTGCCAAAAATGCATTTATTTGAAGGAGGCTCCTTACTCTTCTTGCAACTTTAGCAGTAGAAAGATCATGGATGTTCACAATTTGTATCAGTAGCCAGCATGTATTCTGCATTGTGTTTCTTGGAGTTACACTTTGCTTTCTTTGTGTGATGTCAAACTCTAGAGACCTGGTGCTTTTCTCAGTTTTCCAATATATTTGTACTTCACTATTTCCAGACATAAGTTGTCAAGAACTAGCCATGGAACTACTTCAGTACCTATTGCAGCTTGTTCTCATGTCTGAAAATACTGGCTTCTTTTTGTCAGTGAGGAATTCCTGGAAAGATAAGTGTTACGGTGTTTCTTCAGCACATTGCACAGTAGGAATGTTTTAATAGTGCTGCATGTTTTCAGCTGGAAAGTGATTTTTTTTTTTTTTTTTTTTTTTTTTTTTTTTTTTTTTTGCTGTTAAAATTAAATGAAAAGCTTAATCAGAATCAAAAGGACCACATGAACCTGTACAGTTCCTCCATCAGTTATGCTGACTGGAAAACATCATCAGGAAATAACCATATGGTTATTAACTTGACTATGCTATGGCTATAGTAAGTCTTACTCCATTTTGAAACTCTTGATAGGTAAGATACATTTCTGGTAGTAGATATTTTTGTTTGAATTTCTCTTATTGCTGATTTTCTGTTAAGAGGTAGTTATTTTTAAGGGTCTGAACAGTTCTTACCAAATGGACTGATCTCTGATGCTGAATAGTACCAGAGACATCAAGTTGAGAGGTTTTCAATAGGCAAGAACTGCTCTATAGCATCAGGCAAGACCAACCACCTGTGGTTGAGCCAATGCTTATGGATATCACACGATACCTTTTTTCCCAAGTAATTGCAGTGATAAAACCCTGTGGAAAGAGCTTCCTTTGTCATCTGAAAAATGTTTTGGTAGCTCAGTTCTGAGACTCCTAACTGCAAAGCAGAGTGCTGCTTTGGAGCATGTAAAGTTGCTGAGGATGGCAGAGTGGGTATTCCTCAGAGCCTAATTTCTTTGTTCACTGATACACGGGACCACTTTGTTCAAAAGGTTTTGGGCTGCAGGCAGATTTTTATTTTCTTTTTTATTCAGACTAGGATAGACTTAGGATCTCAAGTAGTTTAAACTAAGTCAGTTTTTTCAACACTCTCTGATGATTCTAGGGATACTAAGCAAATTTGCAGATGATCAAAACTGGGAGGAGCTGTTGATTCCCTCTAGGGCAGGGGGGCCCTGCCGAGAGACCTCAACAGATTAGAGGGCTGGGCAATCACCAACCATAGGAAGTTCAACAAGTGCTGGATTCTCCACCTGGCATGGGCCAGCCATGGGCCACCCATACTGCTGTATGGGCAGACTGGGCAATGAGATGCTGGAAAGCAGTGCCACAGAAAGAGACCTGGGGGTCCTGGTCAATGGCAAGTTGAACATGAGTCAGCAGTGCCCTGGAGACAGAAGCCAGCCGTGTCCTGGAGGGCATCAGGCACAGCGGCACCAACCGGGCAAGGGAGGGGATTGTCCCGCTCTGCTCTGCACTGGGGCAGCCTCACCTCGAGTCCTAGGGGGCAGGTTTGGACACCACACTATAAGAAAGGATATTAAACTATTAGAGAGCATCCAAGAGACCTACGAAGATGGTGAAGGGCCTTGAGGGGAAGCCATATGAGGAGTGGCTGAGGTCACTGGGACTGTTCAGCCTGGAGGAGACTGAGGGGAGACTTCATTGCAGTTACAACTTCCTTATGAGGGGAAGAGGAGGGGCAGGCACTGATCTCTTCTCTGTGGTGACAGTGACAGGACCCGAGGGAATGGCCTGGAGTTGTGTCGAGGGGAGTTTAGGTTGGATATCAGGAAAAGGTTTTTCACCCAGAGGGTGGTTGGGCATTGGAACAGGCTCCCCAGGGAAGTGGCAACAGCACCAAGTCTGACATAGAGTTCAAGAAGTGTTTGGACAATGCTCTCAGGTACATGGTGTGACTCCTGGGGATGGTGCTGTCCAGGGCCAGGAGTTGCACTCGGTGATCCTTGTGGGTCCCTTCCAACTCAGCTGATTCTGTGATTCTTCATTCACCTGAGGAAGGTGTACTGCTGGGATTCATTGCTTTCTGCTGTCTTCAGAAGGCTTGAAATACATTATGTTTCAAATGAGGACCCTGTAATGTCTAAGTGTAAATACTGCTCTATTCCATTTTGTTATCTTAAGAGATTACTTGTGTCAGTGCTGAGATACTCTGACACAGATGTGAAAACTTTATAGGCAGTAAAGAACTCCCTCACTCTGCACCTTGCTGCTTCTTCCAGTGTCTGCTGAAAACTCCAGCCAAGTGGATGTTGCTTTGGTGAGTCTGTCGCTGTTCCTGATCTAGATATTTCTTTCTGAGCAAAAGAGATTTTTATCAAAGAATATCCTCCTCAGTATTCATACCCTCCAAGGCAGGCATTGTATCAGCTTGCTTTCTCAAGCAAAGGTATTAAAGTTGGGGAGAGCTCCCCATGGGAATCAGAAGGAATGAATGTATCACAGCAGGTCTTGTCTTGCTTTCTGAAGTAATGCTATTGCGTGTATGAGTATAGTCCCTCTATTTTAAAAATGAAAAGGTGATGTAATTTGGGGGGCGAGATGACTAGGGAAATTAGATTTCAAGATGGGGAGCATAAAATCCACTGTAGTTATGAGGAGACTGCTTTTCTGCGCAGATTTGGAGATGTATTTGCTTATCTAGGTTCATCAGTATGTCAATGATCATTTGCTTTGGAAGAACAGTTCCCTCAGTACAAGTGCTTGAATGTTAATCTGTGTACTAGTTGTGGATGTGCTGGAGTTAATTTTCTTCATAACAGCTCCTGTAGTGATGTTTTTTCTGTATTTGTGGTGAAAATAGTGTTGATGACTCAGGGATGTTTTTGTTACTGTTGAGCAGTGCTTACACGGAGTCAAGGTCGTTTCTGCTCCTCACCCCACCCCACCAGCGAGGAGGCTGGGAGTGCACACAGGAGGAGGTTGGGAGGGGACACAGCTGGGACAACTCACCCCAGCTGACCCAAGGGATGTCCCACACCATATGGTGTCATACTCAGCATACGGTTTGTGTGTCGAGGACTGGTGGTTCAAGAATGAAGAGAGAGATTTTTTTCAGTTGTGAAGTAATTTATTGACAAATTATGTGACAATAAAATGTTTTTCAGCTAAGCTGCAGTAGGACACATTCTTCTTACAACAATTTAAGTTCTTTTCTCTTGGCAGAATTATTTATTGTGAATCTGCATCAGGTTGCTTATTTAGTGTCCACAGAATATATATTAAATTTGAAGTTGCAGTTTAGATAACATTTTTCTCCAAATCTTTTTTCCCACCCCCACATCCCGCAATATCTTGTTGACCGCATAGAATTCACGAAACTAGGGATGTTGCTTTGCAATAGATAAAAACTTTTAGTAATACTTTATACTTTAGTATAATATGTCTTTTTAAGTGATTGAAATATACATGTATATATAAAAGATAATGGTTTTGTTAATGAGTAGATTATTTGCATATATTTCTTTAATCAAATGATACTTGCATTTGACTAACTTGTAGCAGATTGTCAGTGTCATCAGAAATGAGCCCATAAGAAGAAGAGGCGTATCAGAATACTGATAATTCCGTAGAAATAACTGGTTACCATGTGTTTCTGCTGCCGTCTACTTCTAGTTTTTCTGTGTGATTAAATCACTGTAGCTTACTGATTTTAATGAGTAATTCAATTGTGGTGCCTCTGTGCCAGAAGAGACCTGCATTTTGAGCAGCCTTATAACACTTGTATAGGAAGATACTTGATTTAAAAATTAATATGTGTTTAGTCTGTAAATGTACTGTATTAATTTATTGCCAAAATGTAGTCAAACAGAAGACTTTAAATGTAACCTTGCTAGTGAACTCTGTTGTTTCAAAGCTGCTTTTCTGACTCAAGTTTTGAACTTAAATACATCATTTTCAGTTTCACCTGTGAGAGGTAGGGACTACTCAAAACAGGCTTCCATGAACTATGAGGGAAACTGTCTCGTATCAATTAGCTGTTGGGGTTTTTGAAGTCTTAAAGTATTTTTAAAACACTGCATTTCTTCCTGTTGAAAAAAGTTTTCTTACCCTGCAGTGTTCTTGGCAAAATTACTGAAACGACTCTATGGTGAAACTTCATCATCTTCTCTTGTTCATACTTCAAGTAGAGAAGACGCAGTGGTTCATGAAAATCTTGGATCAAAATCTAAAGAACAGAATTTGGATAATGTTCAGATTTCATCAGCAGATGCTAGCACATCAACTAATACACCCTGCAAATCATTTCAAGGTGAGACTGCATTGTCCTTTTTCTGATAATATGCTTTTAAATACAGCTGCTTTATTTCAGAACAGTACAGTATGTCATTTTTTTCACCTATTGATACTAACAGATGAATTTGAATACTAGTTCTACTTGTATTTAATACCTGGAACACTTGAGGTCAGTGCTTAAGTCCTATGAAAACCAAGAAATAGTCTTGGTGTACGTGCATGGGTGCAGCATTTAGCAGTAGCAAATATCAAAGTTCAGTGTAAATTATAACTGTCTTTGATATAAAGTCTGTTAAATGGTGATAAAATGACTTCTGCTGGTATAGCTCTGCTCAGCTGTTAGAGATACACACAAAGGTTGGTGGGAATACATGATCCTGCCCTTGTGTTGCAACCGAAACCCCATGGGGAGCGCAAATCCAACAGAAGGCAAGTATTAATTCAGAGACTATATTAGTCCCTTGCAAAAGAGCATTATTTTGTGTGTGTTTATGCAATGAACATGGCACACGAATATTTGAACAGGTAAGTAAAAACCTTTTTTTTTTAAATAAGTTGTAGAATGTGAATGGCATGCCAAAAGATGGAGCTGGAAAATGAGGTAGCTCTGGTATTACTTGTGGGTAAAAGGCTCTGTGCACAAGTATAGAATGAGTGTGAATTGCTTTGTATTCATCTAAAACTAAATTTTGCCATAACTAGAAGGTTGTTAAACTGACTTGAAATAGAAAGGTATGTTTCCCAAGAGTATAAAAAGCTTTCTCCAGGGGAGATGCTCAGCTCTTCTTCTTACTTGCTCACAGGGAAGAGCTGATAATGGATGTGGTCTGGGGTAGGAGAGTAAAGTCCAGAAAGAAGTGAGCAGAGTGATTAGTAGGGTTAGAACCGTGTGCTACATAGTAACAACTGTTTGTCTTGTTCAGGGATCTGCTTGGTAGGATTAATTAGAGGATTGGTCTGAATTGCACAGGAGCTCTGAAGAGCAGCTGGTTCAAGAATAACCTCTCAAAGCACAAGAATGGCTTATTTTGACATGCAGAAAACTAAACAAATGTGGCAGGATGCCTGACTGAGCTCCTATGTGTCTGGGAGAGCAGCAAAAGGAGGGTGAGGGAAGGCTAGCTGGGACAAGGCAGGCACAGGAGCTGTCATCACTGTGGGAGCAGTCCCCCAAGTGCCTGGCAAAGAAGAGCAGAACATGGCTGTTAACAGTAACCAGGTTCAACCAGCAGTCCAGTGACACCAGGAAAGTTAATAGTGACAAGGCAGGTCTGAGGTCAAGCCAGTATGTCAAGTCTGTGAATCAATGTGTGAATCAATTGGTCTGGAATATCCCTCTGGTCAGTTTGGGTCACCTGTCCCAGCTGTCTCCCCCTCCAGCCTCCCACTCACCCCTAACTTCCTCACCAGCGGGGCAGTACAAAAAGCAGAAAAGGCCTTGGCTCTGTGAAAGCCCTGCTCAGCAATAACAAAAACATCTCCATATTTTTAACCCTGTGTTCAGCACAAATCCAAAATACAGCCCCGTACCAGCCACTGGGAAGAAGATTGCTCTATCCCAGCTGAAACTAGCACACCATTACTGTAATAGAAGATTGCATGGAAATTTCAACTTCTGTAGTTCTATTTGTTTTATTCTCAATTTGGTTTTCTAGATTAGTACTTCTGGTGCTTCTTTTGTGTAGTCAATAATGAAAGGCATATTTTCAAAAGGTTGATAAAGCATTAAACTTGTTCTGTACAATGATATGTGATAGCATTGGGAACTAATTGTCCTTTCAAAATAGGTAACAGGCTATTTATTTTCTCTATGATAAAGATGTGCTAAATATGCACAACTGTGGAGTAATTTCTTAAGCTAAAAACAGTCTTCATTTGTAGTGAATCTGTATCATTCCTTATAAATTGGGGCCTGGCAAAACTCCCACTGAAATGGGAGGTGAGGGGGAGAGTTTATTTGACCTTGTGATTTATAACTCCTCTGATTTGTTTACACCTGATTCCTTATGCAGTGTTCTTCAAGGTAATGAAAGAAGAGCTTTTTATTCAGAATCCTAATACAGGGGAAATATAGCTTATGGGATAGGAAACGTGGAGTAAAGAACAGGTTTATATTTAGGATTTTCACAGCAGAGCAACAAGACTGGTTTTGAAATGAACAACAAACTATAACTGAGTTTGTTTTCTGTTGGAGGCATGCAAATGCCATAGTAGTACAGAAAGGGTTTAGCCTTGATTCAAGTTCAACATATAAGTACTTAAAAAAAGCCTTGAAGTGATAAACTCATAGGAAAAAAAGATAAATCTGTTACCCATCTGGGAAACCAACAGACAACCATTCTTTTCTGATTATGATTTTTTTTAAATTTAAGGAGCTCTTGCATTTACATGTGGTGATTTTATGGCACTGGACACTGAAAGTACACATTTAGAGATAGGCTAGAAGGTTTGAGCTATAAACTCTGTGGCCTTGGTGAAGGAAAAACATAAAATCATTGATTGAATTTTTTGATCATAAACTGTTTTAAGTTACTTCTTACTAACAGACGAAAGATTATGGGAATAACTACAAGATAGCTGATGATTTAAGTAGCAATAGTCAAAGGTAATTGAAAGCAATGATGGAAAATGAGGAATTTTTTTTTTTGTAGATGTTAACTCTTTCCGAGTTTGAAAGTGGTTATTTCAGTCCTACAAAATGCTACTAAAAATTATCTAGTGTCAATAAAAAGTTGAGGATTTCTTTGAAAACACACTGACTTAGTCTTAAGTATTTTCTAGCATTAAATAACTGGTTTTACTATAAAACTCATCACAATGTCCTATTTGCCTTTAACAGTTATTCTCAGATTGTGAAAATACCATTACCAGTTTGTCTGAGCTAAACCACCACCACCTTCCCCCTGTGAGATTCTGATCTTTATTGGAATGCAGTTTGCAGCATTGCCTTTAAATTTTATGGATGTCTCTATTGTCCTTCCAGATGCAGGCTTTTAAGACCATACTTTTATATCCTGTAAATATTTGCATTTACATGCCTTTTTTTGAGGCCAACTTGAAGTCGAGATGCTTAAGAAGATGGAACATAGGTCCTGATGTTAATGATTGGTTCTCATTTAATTTTGGATGATTAATAATTTAGTATCAGAAAGGGTTATCCCATAATGCTCCTCACATAGTTCTAGAGCCAAAGCTTGCAATAAGACCCAGAATAACTGGAGATGGAAATTCTGAGGGATACTGTCCTTTGTGACTATAGAGAGGCCTTCTGAATGGTATTTGCATTTTCTTCCAGAAGGTGATAGTTCTGTTAAGGATGGAGAAAACGTGGAGGTATCATGCTTCTTCTGGGCCCCAAAGAAAGAGAGTAGTCGTATCTTTTTACTTGAAAAGAGAAATTTTTAATTTTTTATGGACAAACAAACAAAACAAACACACAAAAAAACCTACACCAAAAAAACCCCCAAAAAACAAATGACAAACCCAAACCAAAACAAAGCACTTGCCTGGGCTCCAAATCTCTGTCTTAGGGCATAGATAGTAAGATATATCTTCTCTTTGGATTATAGTTGTCCTAAATCAGACTTTTTTCCCCTTTTGTACCAAAATACTCAGTGAGAAAATGAATGTAACCAACGTAGGGATCCCTATCCCCCAGGACAATTAGATAAGACTTTCTAAACATTTTTACCCTCGAGGAACTTGATCCATCCATTGCAAGAGCTATAGTTCTTAATTTCAAAAGATGTAATAAAAGATTTTTTTCTTACTTCAGCATAAAATTAAAGAGGGTCTAGATTACCATATTTATTGCCTTAAACCACTTAAAAGTTACACACATGTAATGAACCTGAATCTTATGGCAGGCAAAGCATTAAAAGAGAGCAAATGGAAAGTTGAAAGCTCCTAAAATAAGAGAACATTTTCCCTAAACAAAGCATATTTTGTGAATATGCTTCCAAATGCTCTGTTAAAAGTGCTTTAAAACTTGCTGTATCACAAAAAAAAAAGTATCTGGCAAAAGACTGAGCATTTCAAAGTACAAATTGCTCGCTTGGATATGGGCTTTGGCTAAATTTTGTCCCGAAAATTGGTTTTGTTTGTTTTTGACCTTTATTAGGGCCAGATCTACTTGCAACAAGTATTAATATAATGAAAAATGTTTCTCATGAGGTCTGCAGTTCTGTAATTTCTTTACTTTTTGTTGATATTTTAAAACCTCAGTAATTATTTTTAGTAGCTTTATAGTATATATTCAAAAGAGACATGCACGCTTCTAACTAGAGATTTGCTAATTGTAGAATTGGCTGTTTCACAGAATCACAGGATGGGCCAGGTTAGAAGAGACCACACTGGGTCATCTGGTCCAACCTCCCTGCTCAAGTAGGGTCATCCCAGAGCACATGGCACAGGATTTCACAACCTCTCTGGACAATCTGTTCCAGTGCTCAGTCACCCACACAGTAAAGAAGTTCTTCCTCATCTTCAGGTGGAACTTCCTCTGCATCAGTTTCTGCCCATTGCCTCTTGTCCTATTGCTTGGCACCAGCAAGAAGAGCATGGAAATGTTCTCTTGACACCCCATGCTTTAGATACTTTCACACATTGATGAGGTCCCCTCTCAGTCATCTCTTCTTGAGGCGGAACAGGCCCGGCTCCCTCAGCCTTTCCTAGTAAGAGGAAATGGCCTCCTTAGTCTCTGACCTTTTTCTTGGTCAGAATTATGACTACTTTTTATAAGACTTGGGATTTACTGATCAGTATTTAGCATCTTCCTTATAAAAATGAAAATTTCAGAGTTGCTGAAGAAGGATAATTGTGTTCAAGTGAAATATATAGTGTTCAGTTTTTCAGTATAAAGAGTGCTGTGCCATTTTTTATTTTTGCTTTTTCCCCTATTTTGAAAAAGTATTTGAAATGCAGAGAGCCTTAGCCAGAGTTTTGGATCTTGTGGAGACAACTTATTTGATCTTTTCTTCTACTTCATTTGTTTAAGTAAGAAATAATGAGGAATGTTACTAAGCTGTTGCTACTAATAGGGTTTAGTTTTCTGAAAAAGCTGGAATCCATGTTACGCTATATAAATGGACAAAATGCAATTTACTCCTTATTCATTAAATAAAAATGTGAATGTCTTATCAACTGTGACATATCGCAGCATTATTATCCTATGTGAGGAATTCATGTCAAAATTCAGTACAGCTGTGTGATTATTTTGTGTTCTCCTTCTTATTTGTTCCACTGAAGTTATTGATGCTGGCAGTGTACTGCGTTTAAATCATCACTAGGACACCAGAACTGTGTCCTTCCTCATGCTAATCCTGTCTTCCTGCAGCCATTCCACTGTAGAAAACTTAAGCTAGTGACAGAAATGCCTAGAAGACAAAACTTGTCTAAAAAAAATATGCATGAACAGCCCTGCCTTTTAGTTGATCAAATTGATGTAGAGCTTATGGTTGAGAAATTAAATTCTAGCAGTACTCAGTGCAATAAACGACTTCAGATAGTTGTTAAACAATTCAGCTTTGCTTTAGTTAATTACTTTGAAAAGCTATCTATTGTGAATAAGCTAAAGAGCAATGCAGATTATAATTATTATACAATAAAGTGTTGTCACACACTCTTACAGTCTTCTCTCAAGGGTTTAAAAATTCTCTCATTACATGGTATATTACAGTGCCATTATGCTGTATAAATGGGACAGATGTATCCAGGAGTGGAGTATTTGGCTGAAGATACCAGACCCTGGTGGCTGTGGTAAAAATGGTGCCCAGCCAGTTTTACAAGCCAATATAGCTACATGCTTTAGGGGAATGTTGAAATCTGAGGTTTAGGTGAGAAGGGAAAAAATTCCAAAACCCAACCAACCTGAACCCCACAAACAAAAAACTGTCCTCTCTGTTCAGACTGAACGGGCTGCATGTATAATACCTGCAACTTCGGTTTGTGGCAGAAGCAGTTCTATTCAGTCTTCAGTTCCTCTAGCAATGTTTTTGTGGGGTTTGGAGGGGTTGTTTGCTGCTGATTGGCAGGTTCCTTCCTTTTCCAGTGTTCTTTTGTACATATCTTAACTCCTTCTTCTCTTCTACGTGCTTATTTCAAACAGCTTAGCTGTCACAGGGAGAGCTGCTGGCCTCTGTGAGACCCCAAAGCAATTTAACAAGTAGCTTATCTAAGAGTATGTAGGGGTTGCTTGAGTAGAAAATGCCAGCTTTAGCTCTTAAGTGTTAACAAGCTCTAAAACTAAACTAGTCAGCTGCAGGAAAACTAGTTATCTTGGTAAAGTAAACAGAAAAATGGCTTGTTTAAGAACTTGATAAGATAGCCTTGTTCACCTAGAGAATGGCTGATAGTACTAAATTGAATCCAACTGCAGCATGATAATTGTATGCTAGGGTTCCCACTGTCTGCCTTGACTCCCTGTTTGAAATAGTTTTCAATGCATTGATGACAAAATGGGTTGTGTGAGACACCACTCCTGCTCCAATTTACAGTGAGGAGGTTATTACTTAAGCTGCCATTGTCAAAATCATAGTTCTTCAGAGTCAAATCTCAAGTTTTCTGCTGTTACAGAAGCTTACCTTTTTCTTGGGTTTCCTATCAACTCTACTCTCTAACAATTGTTTGAAAAGTGGAAATGTTTATAATGTAAGCTTGGTACTGAACTATGTTCTGAGCAAATAGTTTTCCATCATTTTTTGTGCTTTGCATTGTTTTTTATGCAAATAAGAATGGACTGTTACCAGTAACTTCTAGGTATGGAATAGAAAATGTGAGGTTAGAGGGGCAAAAGCTTTAAAATCTTAAATTTTGTTTGCTTTTACTCTTATGAGGACATCTGTTTATTTTCTGGTCTTGTTTCAGGTGAGTTCCAGTAATGACATAATCACTTCATCAGTGAGGATAATTAAATATTTGCAACTTAGACGTGGCCTTTTAGATTCAATGTTGTTGC
The DNA here is from genome assembly GCA_013397775.1 of Eulacestoma nigropectus. Classification (NCBI taxonomy): domain Eukaryota; kingdom Metazoa; phylum Chordata; class Aves; order Passeriformes; genus Eulacestoma; species Eulacestoma nigropectus. The sequence continues at coordinate 634,791 of VZTE01000960.1, read as the reverse complement.
ATTTATTTTTTTAAAAAAAGGATTGACTGACAGGGATATATTTGGCTTTTGAGAAGTGTATTGAACAAGTGAGATCTGCAGCAGGAGAAATAATTGAGCTGGGTACTAGTGTAACATTAAGATAGCTTTATGTTCCTGTTTATACAGCTAGAATTCTTAGACAGCAAAATATTGCGTCTAATCATATACCAGGGCATATATGGGACACATATACCTTTTAGCTGTATAGTTTGTTGCATCATTACCTCATATTCAGCTTTCAGAAAACAAAAACCAGCAAAATTTTAATTCTGCCGTCTCCCAGGAGCCAGATCCACCTCTCAGAAGTGTTCTGTTTCTTGGTTTCCTCGATCAATGGTGTTTCCATGCTTCACTCTCAGGTTATGTTGTGCTTAGTTTTCATTACTTCTGCCGAGGGAATGTAGATATTTTAATGGTTCATAGGTAAAAAGCAAAAACATCTTCCCGAGATAATGAATGAGAACAAGAGTAAGAAGGAGTTGTAATTTTTTTATAAGTTTTTTCTCTGTGACAAAGAATGTCTACCACTCCTAATGTAGTGAAACTGAAGCTGAGTTATAACGGTAAGTGCTATCTCCAATAAAATGAGCTATAATACAACCTTTCTATGTGTCTAAAAAATAAACTAAATCTAGGCATTAGTGTACATGTGGGCGGTAGTGAGGGAAAGAAATGTTCTCTTGTTCCTTGTTTTTTATGAATTTCCCATCCCGACTTTGGGCCTTGTAAGGTGGGTATGTCTTTAATGACCTCAGTTTCCATTTGAAGTTTTTGGTTTTTATCAAGCTGAAAGAAAACACCATGATGAGGAAGTACTTCTGAGGATTTTCTCTTTTGTTTTCTTCTTTCAGTGCTCTAGTCTAGTACCCTCTGTAATCTAGACTTTCTCTTTTCAATGAAGTGAAGGACTTCTGGGAATGTAAAGTGTCAGAAGGGAAGTTGTAATGAATGTCTTGAGTTTCAACATGCTGCCAGGCACAAATGGTATACACCATAAGAACTGGGAGCAGTCTTCTGTAATATGGCTAGGATTCTAAAACATAATACCCTGGGAATGAAGTGAAAACATTATTTGTTTGAATATCAAAAGATAGTGGACTTGTTTTTGTGTAAACATAACTGAATAAAGTATCAGAAATTAAGGTCAGTCAGAAAATTCAGTACTGCTGTCTGCACTAATCTATCATGACCATTAGTATTATAAAGAAGAGGATTGGAATTAAATAAGTGAATTGTACTGCTTCCCCACAATGTTCTCCAACAGCTGCTGCTTAAGGATTTTCTGAGAGAGGACAACATTTATCTGTTTAATTATAAGACTTTTCTATTATCACTTTATTGTTTGATTGTATGTAATTATGCAATTTAAAATAGAACTATAAACTTTGACATTTTACTTGGCAAAAAGGAAAATTTGTCATTCCATAAAGAATAGCAGGCATCTTCAGAATTATAAAATTTAAAAATTTTGAACTTTGCAGAAGAAAAAGCTTTTTCAGCATTCTGTTACATGTATCGGTGCTAATAAAATATATGACGGTAATAACAATGTATTTGAGATAACTGGATATCCAAAAGTCATTCAGAAAAATTTTTGTTTAGAAAAAGATGGAGAATCTTTGGAAGGAATATATATCTCATTTTCTGCCAAGAAGTGGATTGGGTGACTCCCTTTGTTTATTCCAGTGAAGTAAGGCTAATGAGGTCTTAAAACAAGCTAAAGGGATTACATTGTAATAGTAAACTATAGTAGCTCTCCATAATTTTGAAAAGCAGGTTTCTACCTGCAGTGGTGAATTTCTACAGAAATAATTCATTGACAGTTCCAGTCACCCAGCAAAGAAGCACGGCATTCCCACTGTTGTGTGGTGTTGTGCAATGGTTATCATTTGAGTAAAGTAGATGACCAGTAGCAACTGGTAAAGTCTGTAGTGACTGGTAGGGTCTGTTCTTTTTTTTTTTCCATCCAGTGTGACTTCTCTAGTATTCAGGGAGAGAATCCTGCTGAAGACTGCAGTCAAGCAGTAGGAATTCCGCCCTCCAAGGAAAAGGACTATACTTTCCGATTGCACAGAAGACTACTTGAGCTAAAAGCTTCTGTCTTCGTGGAAAGCACTCTAGTGTCTGTTGACGTGAGACTGGAAAACAAGCTTATGTTAAATCAGCTGAGGTTGTTTGTACGTAATGTAACACCTCATCTCCCTGAGGTTACTTTAATGTACCTTATCATGGCAGACTGAAGTAGCTTGATGTTCAGAAACTTGGATGTTATCTGAAGGAAAATGAGAATACATTGGGGAATGGGTGGGTGTTTGGGTTCACTGGATTTGTTCATGCTCTTGAAGGAAATTTTGATGTCTTCACGTTGATCAACTGGAAAAGTATTTATTTTTCAGTACTACAATTCAGGAGGACACTCAAGGTGTGTACAGGTAGTCACTGATACCACTTTTGGTACACTTCAGTTTGTGAAGGTTTTTGAAGGAGACGACTCTTGCCCAGCATTTATGAATCCTGTCTCTAGAGATGCTTGCCTTGCTAGTCAATGAAGGGGAAAGTTACTGTGTACAGATAAGAAGGCGTATATGTGCCTTGGGAATTGTCAAGAGTTTTAGGGTCATAGTCTCACTTGTATGCGATAAAAATGAGGAATAGCTATAACGGGGTCATATTCTAGCTTACATAATAAGTAAAATCATACTTTAATACAAAATTTTTAAGGGAAATAACAGACCTCATTCAAGCCTTATTTTTGTCCAAGTCTGTACCACTGTACTACTGTAGCACCACACAGAAAATGCCTACTGCCAATTATGACTTTTGTAGAAGATATGACACTGAACTACTCAGACCTTGTATTTGATCCAGCATCAATTCCTCATTTCCTGTGTATGATGGTTTAAGAATGGTACTCTCAAATTTAGTACTCCCACTAAAAAGAACACCAGCTGCTCTCCTCCCCTTCTTCAGTGGGAGACAAAAGGCAGAGATGATAGGTCAAGATAAGAATAGGTTACTGAAAACAGCAATGAGATAAGAAAACAAACAGTAACAGCAACAATGCTAATAACAATAATGTACGAAGAGAGGGTGATTTACATGCAAAATGCTCACCCCAGCCCAGGACACTGAAAAACAATGGCAGACAGGTCCTCTGCCTGACACACATTCCCTGTGACTGGAAAGGAGCACCTTTTTTCTTGGAAGCGAGAGTCCCTTTTCCCCAGCCCCTGGAAGTGATGTAAGGTGGTACTGAGTAACACTGGTGTCTTGGCCATGTCCTCTGGGCACAGCGCAGGGCAGCCCAGAACTCCTGGATCAAGCGCTCCGGTCGCCTCAGCCTCCCCACCACCTGTGACAACCAGCACGTGCCACTGCACCTGGCTGCTGTGAAAAATAATTAACTGTCCTGGCCAGAACTGGGACACTGTGCTTTTCTATAAAGACCTAGTTTCGGATATGGACTCTTTCCATCTATTTGGAGAAGTGATAACTGGGTGTTTCCAAGGGGTAGTTTTGTGGAAAAGATCACTGTCTTGGTAAGATTGGGCTAACTTAGAGTTGTTTGATGGGGTTAGCTGCTGGATTTTCTAGGTTGACTTGGGTCCTCTGTTTGCTCTTACGGGTTCTGCCCTATGGGAACTTAACTTGGGTGAATTATCAAAGCTCTCTGAGTTGCAGAGAAGCACTTCAGGGGTAAAGACAAAGTTTTTGTCTGATTGCAAAACTGTACAGGGTGCTGGTGTCCAGTCACTGGCAGTGGGACTTCTGTGAGGGGAGGCTGCAGATGCCCTGTACTGGACACAGCCAGTTCCAGCCCACCCGCCACCTGGCACAGCTGAGCCTACAGCTGAGGCAGGGGCACCCTGTGGGAAACTTCCTGAAGAAAGGAGAAAATAATCCCAAGACAGGAGGGAACCAAAAGAAGTGACTACAGTGGAATCTCTAGGGTCAGAGGACGAGAAGGTACTCTTGTTTTTGAGTAAATCTTCCTGAAGGATGGCAGCCCACAGAAAACCCCTGTGGGCGAAAAGGAAGGATCAGCAGAGACTTTAAACATTGGCCCCCTCACCACCTTGCACTGCTCCATCTTGCTGAAGGAACTGGGTGTAACCTGCAGCGAGATGAAATAGGGAGGAGTGAAGCTGGGGGTGAAAAGAGCCAGCAAGCAAAGATTCTTGTATTTGTGATCTCTTTGCTGTTGACCCGTGAGCTCTCTCAGTCCTGTTTGCCCCACTGTAAGCCACCCCACCCTCAGCCTTCTGAGGGGAGAGTGAGTGGGTATATGGCTGGGTGTTTGGCTGCTAGCCAGGGCCAACCCACCACACAACCTAGAAGTGATTTAGTCTCTCTGTCCAGGGTTTAGTCTTACAGCAAGCAAAGGACCAAGGCTGTATGAACATGTGCTCTGGCCATGTCTCTGTCTGAGGTGTGCCTAAGCGTGCTTTGTGTTCAGGTAGTCTGGAAACCATGCTAGTGTTATATACCACCATTCTGAGCTACAGGTAGGGGATAGTTTAAAGATGCTGAAGAATAAACTTAAAACAAAATACACTATCTACCTGAGATGATGACTGACTGGGCAGTTGACAGTTTTATATGGCTGGAAGCTTTACCTTTAGCTCTTTCCAGAAAGATGTGATACTTTGTGTGTAGTAGGATAGCAAGAGATAACGTAGCTGGCCAAGCAACTGACACACTTGGAGGTGTAATGTTGGTAATGGTATGGTGTAGATGCTTTTCCCTACTCGGTGCACAAAGTTGAGACATGCCATTTGTCTCTGTGTGGGGATCATGAATAGAAGACAAATAGTTTCAAAACATTTACTCTGTATTCTTGGTTTGCCTTAAAGAGTAATGTGTACTGTTTTTTGGGCATTGTAAATGACCTTTAGCTGTTGGGGCGCTTTTTTTTCCATAAAATAAAATTTCAGAAATGGGATTCATGAGTTTTAACTAGTAAAACGGGAGCATTCTTTAATATCTCTAGTATCTGATTACTTTTGTTAATCAAAAAACCCTCTTTATTTCACAGTTTTGTAAGCTCAGCCATTTGCTTTGCAGCAATGTTTGACTATTACCAACCCATCTCTTCTTGGCCCAAGGAGACTCTGGCCTCAGGCTGCAAAAATCCAGATGTAGATGTGGTGACAGTTTGGTTTGACACACTTGCACAGGATTAGGAAATACTAATGCTGGATTTATGAGCTTGCAAACTTCTTAAAGATCCATCTGGTGTGAATAAGTATGTAATTTAGAGACTCCCATTGAAAGAGGTAAAATTAAAAAATTTTGAGTTGTCATTCATTTCCATAGTAAGAGTTGTTACTGTTCTTCTTTGTAGGATGTCTGTTACAGATGATCCCTCAAATTCTGTTATGTGTAACTTTTTTGTCATGGAGGTTATTGTCCCAATATAGTTACTGATTTTATGATTAAAAGATTTGAGTTTTTCAAGACTGTTGTAAATTAAGTTTAATGTTTCCCTGACCATCTTTGTTTTACAAAACCTAAATAAAAATGGAAAAAAAGGGAAACCTGAAATCCTTCAGAAGGGAATAACTCAAACATCTATACATCCTTGTAATTTAAAACTGCCACTAATTAGCACTTCGTCATTAAACAACCTGGATGGGGGGGGGGGAATCAATGCAAATACTACCAGTTCAATGCTTTGGCATCATCTACATGGAAAGGATCTGCTAAAGAATTATTCCATGTTGATTTTTAATTGATTTTTTCCAAATTGCATAGTTGCTCTTTATCTTTCTGTATTATTTATGTCTTTCCCTTTATTATCCCTTAAAGTAAATATCATCCATACTTACTGAAAAATTTTCTGGCTTGTTCAAGAAAAAAACAATAATGTTCTAACGTGTTTTCAAAAGAAATTTATTCCCTCATGATGACAACAGCAGCGGTGTTTTCAGAAGTACTTTGAACATTCAGAAATGTACTTTATCGTCTTTGAAGTAGACTGAGAAATGTCAGTGCATAGTTAAATTTCATATTAGAAATAGAGAAGTAATTCTTGTTGGCAATATATCAGACACAACTGCATTCTAAATATTTAGGAATTAGTCCAAGTGTAGTTGCACATAGCTGCACTTCAGTGATAGACTTGGATCATCTGGGATCTTCTGATATGTTTGTGGTGTAAGGAGGTTGATTGTGTCCACCTGCCAAAAATGTTTTTATTGTGTATCATTTTAACAGCTCTCTGTGTTTTAAAGGGACACATTGCCTCCAAGAAGAGAAGGCTGGTGCCGTGTCTTTACTGACTTATGGAGCTGTCTGAGTGTTAAAAAACCCAACAAAACAACAAAAAACACAACCAAAAAAACCCAACAATCCAAAATTTAAAAAACCCCACACTGAGCCATCTAAAACTACATTGCAACATCTGGAGACACCCTGACATCCTGGTCTACTGGAAAGGCTTTTTTCTTACTGTGGTTGATCTCTGTTGTAGTCGCTACGCTGCGCTGAGGTACAGTCTGGTTTCGTGTAAGTGGAGCAGAGATGTGTCTCTGTCACTTCTTGTCTGGTGAACAAATGATAATTTTCTACTGCTGCTCTTGCATGTATTTTTAAATACCTTTCAAAGGCGAAAGAAATCATGCAAAAACAGACTGCTGCCATCACCCCAAATAGTTTCCTATGCAATGAAATAGTTGGAAAGCTGGCCCTTGGCACTGCCCTTCTTGTCCCAGAAAGAAGTAGAGTGGGATGAGGAGGTGAGTCCTCTTGGGCAGGCACTGCTGAGGCTTAGTCAAGTGTGACTTTCAAACTCCTTTTATCTTTGCACCCTTCAGGGAAGCTTAGACTCTGATTTTATTAAAAAGTCTGCAGATGGGCAAACCACAGTTTTGTGGTTCTTTTTCTGTTGCTTCTGTCACTTCATAATAAGCTTGTATCTCCATTGATCCATCCATCCATCCATCCATCCATCCATCTATCTTTTGTGAAGCAGTTCTTGAAGAAATAATGTCTGCTCATGCTGAATGGGGAAGAATGTTTACAGCCTCTCTTAAAATATCACTGTAAGTGGAAGCTTCTTCTGAAGACAGGGGAGAAGATTTGCCTGATACAATGGAAAAAATGCCTCTGGTATAAAGAAACTAACCTATGGAGTATTTGTTTATTTGTAGATGCTATGAAATTTGGTGCAGTTCTATTGGTCATAGGTTAATTTCAATGTTCCACACCTGACCCTCCGTAAGGATTTTCGAGATCGCTTGTTGCTGTAGGTGGGAAAACATTTGAGAAAATCTGTAGTGAGACCAATATTGAGCCAGATACTTTGGATTTTGTTTTGTAGGTAGTGATGATACAGTTACTCCAAGAAGAATTTACACAGTGGATCTTCCTCCAGAGCGTTATGTTGCAGTTACTCCAGATGCTCTTAGTAATGCAGTTTCTGAAAACTCAGGCAGTAGTGCTGACTCAACAGGTAAGTTTGTATGGTTGTTACTGTAATGAATTTTTCTCAAGGGAAACTTCTTAGCAGCTCTTACCGAGTAGATCCAGACTGCAACAGTGAAGTATTTAAACTGTTGCTGCCAGTGGGTGTCACTCTTCTGCAACATAAGCAAAATGAGGATGTACGTCCTTGTGGGTTCATTACCATTGTTTCGGCTTTCTAGACTAGATTCAACATTTGATGATAGCCATGCAGTGCCACAGATCTTACTGAAGTTACATGGAATCTAACTGAGGAAAAAGTCTTTAGCTCCTCCCACTCAAGTGACACGTATACTCATATTATGCCTGCTAACAATCATAGTATTTTTAAGAATAAGTATTAGATAAAGCTGTTTTACTAAGTCTGCTCTTGATGTTCTGAGGAATTGGGTAAAGGCTTAACAACCTTTCAAATTTGCCTCTCTCAGAACAGATATTCATCATTGGAGTTGGTAGAGGGAAGATATCAATCCTTTAGTGTTGAGAGACTTTCTGATGAGAATATGTGGCCATATAACTTCAGAAACCATATTTGATGTTGTCAAAGGATACAGGAGAAGAAGCACAGAATCTGTAAAGTGAGATCTAAATTGACCTCAGTTAAATACATGGTTTTCTGAATGACATTGCCAGAATTCGGTTGGTTCTGTCTGTCTTTAGAAAGGTGTCCTAAACTTAGACAAGACAAATGAATTTAATTTTTTCAATTGCTCTGTTCCTCTGGATGTCATGTTTGTCCAAAATTGTGTATCACTGTCATTGGCCGCTAGGGACCTTCTATAGCGAAGAAGATACCCAGGTAAGGCAGCTGAAGTAAAATACCTGATAAGCAGCAGTTATTAAACTACAATATCAGTTTCAGCCTGGAGATTGCCTTAAATACAAGGAAAGCCTGAGATATAACTTGCTGATATAGAAAGGCAAATTCTGCTTGCCTTTGCAAACAGTACCCACAGCAGGGAATTTTCAGCTTTGAAATTGGGTCTGCAGTCTGTTCTAAGTTCCAGTCAGAGTCTGAATACAAGTAAAGCTATCAAAGTAGCTCAAGGAACTGAAGCAAAATACAACATGACTGATGGCACCTAAAGAATGTTTTTCTTGGTGTGCAATGGTTTAAAGACCTTTTCTGAGTGACAAAGAAGTAACTTTATCAGAGTAACACAGGAGTAGATCTTGATAGTTTTTGGATTAGGAATGGAAAGATGTTCTAATTTAGAGCTTCTAGGTTGTGCTCTTCTCAGTTAGATAGGCTTTGTGTTTGGAATCCAAAAGCTGTTTCTAGGCTGCCCTTAACTTTGTTTAGTTGCAGAACTGTCTTTAGACAGTTCACTGGGTTTCTCTTTCCCAGCATGTCAGATTCAAGATGCTTATTCTGATCTTGAAGCACCTTTTCTCTCCTTCCATGCCATATAATTTCTGTTTATTATTTCATGTACTTTTCTTTCAGATATTAGAGGGACGCTTCTTCCTCTTCTGTGTTTTGCTGATAAGACTAAATGAAGTCTCATAATACTTTGTAGGTAAATTCAGTTTTATACAGACAGTTAAGTTGCTTTTAAATAAAACACTAGCATGCAGACTGAACACTGCTGCAACCAAGATACATCCTTATTAAGGCATAAGCATGGAACTTTTGTGGCAGTTTTGCTCAGCTGCTGTTTAAAATCTATGAATAGGTCAGATTATGTGTGGTGCATATTAGATGTTGATATATTGCAAAGCAGTTAAGCAGAACAGAATTTAGGATTGAGTAATGTTGTCTCTTTTTAAAGTCATGTAAATACCTGCCTGGTTTTACAGTGGATAGAGCATTGAACAATGGCTTTACTTGCTCATTTTGTAGATTTAATATTTTGCTTTAGTATTTCAGAACAAATGTACTCAACCATGATAGCAGTAAGTAGAGTTTCGATGTTGCTTAGTGACAATATTGACTGTTGGATGGAGAACTCTGTTAGCTGATCCCAGTTTCACTGTTCGGGAATAGTAAGTTTGGGGTTTTAGCCACTTTTTCAACAGTTAACATAGGATCTGGAATTTTGGGAGACTTTATTTTTGGATTGGTTTGTTATTTGACTTTGCATTTTGTCATGGAATCAAAAAATAAGTTTGAAGTGAAGGTTTTTCATCTGTGATTCTCCTTGCAAGGTAGGTTTGACTATAGATGTAAATTCTCACCAGGTATTTGCCTAATTATTTTTTTTAAACCTTCTTACGGGGAGATTTTTCTTACATTCCCTTTTTCACTTACTCTAGTGTTTCACTATCCTTTAATGCTAGATATTTTTTGCTGCAGTTTAGACCCTTATTATTTGTTTTATCTGCATAACAATTGCAAAACTGGAGATCTGTGCTAATCTTGCAAGGTTGAGGGACGTGGTTAACTTTACTCGTGTATTTCATTTAAGCATGCACGTAAAACCTATTGCAGGATGAAGTCTGTGATTTCAGGCAGTGTTCATAAAATATAAAAGGAATGTCTTCAGCAATCACACCATGGATTACTTCGTTTTCTCACCTAGATTTAGTTGTATATCTCTTATTTAGATCTTTTATGAAGGGATAAAGGAAAGCTCTAATGAGAACCTTTGACACTGAAGGAAAAAGAGGGCGCTTGCGTGACTGTATGTATGAATATTTTATATATATGAAATAAATCTATTATGTTTAGAATTGTCCCAGGTATTCCCAAAGGACCAGTTCCATAAGCTGAAGTTGAGATCTGGTGCATGCATTGTTTGAATCCTGACACTATCTATATGATATATTTTGTATGGCAACAGGTAATCTTCCACTGCATTTCCTAAAAAATTGAGCATATTATTTATGTACTGGATAAGAAAAGGTCCCTGTGCAATCCTTTTCTAGCCTTTCGGCCCAGAACTAAGGGAAATGAATGATGTGGAAATTCAACAAAAAGAAATCTGACTCAAAAAATAATTTACTTGTTTATCAAACTTGTCTCATGAAAATAATATGACTCTATTTTAGGATTTAAATTTTTCAGTTATATGTCACTGTGATTTGCTATGTCCTCTCAATAAATTAAGAAAACCAAATATGAGTCTATATGAATTAGTATAACAAGATCGCCAAGAGGAACAGATGTGCCATGGCTGACGTTTCATTGTGTTTCTGGAAGAATGAAATATTCAGTCACTAAAATATGTATTTCAACATCAACTGTTTTTGAGAAATTGTTTAAAAGTTGAAGTTAATTAAAATTATAAAATAATTTCTTGTCAGCTCGAAAATATGTTTGGGTTTGTCCATTATTTTTGTTGTTTAAACTGCTAGTTCCATTATGGTGATACTGTCAGGATGAAATTAATGTTGTCCAGAATAGCTTCTGAACAAAAGAGGGGGAAGAAATTCAGGTAGCCTCTTACCTGTCTATAGTGTCTTGATTCACTTAAAGGCAACCATTTCAGGAAGACTTAATGGTGCTTAAGCTTATGTTTGTTTTTAAGGAGATGCTACTTTGAATTATATGTTGACTACTTATATTCTTGGCAATTGTTGAGAATGTGATACATTACAGAACTGATATACTTAGCACACCAAGGGAACAATATGTTTTATGCAGCTAAGGTCAGCAGCAAACTTTTTTTGCTGGTACCTAGCACCAATTGTGAAACTCCAACATTATGAATCTTTTTGTACCCTTCGAACCAGAGGAGTCATTAGACCGTGTAATTTAATTTTCTGTACCTGTTAGAGAGGTCTTACCTCATGGTGAGCTCAGCACTTTGCGTTTAAAGGAAACCAGACCAAACAAAAAAAAGCTATCCATATTTCAAAGATGTCAGAGGCTCCACTCCTTTCTAGTGCTAACAGTTGATTGGTCTCACCGTATTTCATAAAAAAAATAAATTTGAAAATTGCTTTTTTCTGCTTCCCTGCATCAAAATGAAGGGCCTCCATGAAGCAGTATTTTCTTCCCACAAAGAAGCACAGTAATCAAGTCACCATCAATCTTTTAGATTAAACAGGTTCACTTGTGTATTGCTCTAAGGTATTTACTTCAATCCTCGAGTCTCATTTGTAGCTCTTTTAGGTATCACCCTTTTCACAGCATCTTTTTAAGAATATAAACTCTACTACTGCATGTAGTATTTGTGTTTCTTTACCCTTGAAGAAACTAATAATGTATCAATGTTTTAGATATGTTTTCGAAATAATCAGTGAGTATGACAGTAGACAAAAGTTACAAGAAATAATTCATTAAAAAATTCTTCTGCTTCTAATTCCACATCATTTCATTCATGTATACAGTTATCTCAATGATATTACAATAAATATTTTTTGTGTAGGGCTCCTTAACTGTAAATCAAAATGTTTAACAGTATTCAATGACTACTATTACTTATTTTAAATAAAAGAGTTCAGGAGAAAACTCAACATGAGATAAACTCAACTTCTCTTGAAAACAAAGGAGTTTAAGAACACTTAAAATTGCTTTTCTGAATCTTATATCTGAGAGAAAAAGCTATGAAAAAACGTCCTGTGAATCAGGTTGTCTTACAGTGCCTTCTGTCAGCTGCTCCTGTGTTGACTGTCCAAAGTCTTGTGGCAACTTCTGTGAGAATATCCAAGGCTTATAACAAGACAAATTGAGGGAATTGTGGCAGTTTCAGAGTAAGGATTCTGCATTTGCAAAATAATAAAATTCTTACCGGTTTCGTTCATTTTTCTAATATAATTTAATAGAACAAACCTATTAAAGGATTCTTATGAAAAAAAATCCTATCTAATTTATTACTTCATTAAGTATGCCTGAATAATGAAAGATGCTACAGTACAGCTCTTAAATTAGGATAATAGTGTTTTGCAACGCAGATGCACCAAATCATATTTCAAATTGTAGCATAAAGAAGTGAGTGGGATTGATATACAGATGTGTAGATTTTTTTTACAACTCGCTGAAAAAAAAAGTTTTACTGTTCTACTTTGAGCTACTTCTATAACTCTTACTTTGAGTTTCTCTCAAGTATATACTCCTTCCTTATTTTCTTAGCTTTGTTAGCATGGGTCTTTTCTAGTAAGGGTGGCATGGACTTACAGGTTGAAAACTTACTTGTGAAAGAGTTATTACTTTAAAAAGTTTGTTTCAGTAATTCAGCAAGGAAGGAGCAGTGATTACATGGTAGTTTGAGCTCTTTTGTATTTCTAATAGTTAAGCTAAGTCTTTTTTATTATTATTTTTATTGATGAGTTGCCCTAGTTAATTTTGGGAGTTCTGTTTTCAGTTCTCTGCCAGTTTGAATGTTACTGTTTATATTAAAACGATATATTTTTGTATGATGAAATTACAGGTGATAACATTCTGTAGTTTAGCTTTGTCCTTGCAGAAATTAATGTATCACTTCCAGTTTGTGAATGACAGACTTTTCTGAGCCATCAACAGCTTCAAGAATTCTCATGTGTATGCCATCATGAGAAAGCAAGCTGTAGCTATAATGACACCTCTATTGAGGCTGTTACTATAAGCTCTTTCAGAATGTTGTGGTGTTTATAGATTAATCAATAACTTGGAAGGAGAGATGTCTGTGAGATTAAGGAACTTTCTTCTCTACAGCCTGTTTCTTCTTCAGCTTAAGTGCACTTGACATTTTGGAATCAGTTACAGTGAAAGATGCCACAAAGAAATAGAGATGTGGGACAGCTATAGCTGAAGAATTCTGTACTTCAGATGTCTTTAACTTCAATATCCTCTTGGCAGTCCTATTTGTTGATAGATGCGACGACATTCCTTAATAGATAAAATCACCACAGTTTTCTTTCTGAAATTGAGTAAGATTAAATGATCATTTTTGTTTTCAGAGTTCAGATAAAGTATTTAATCATTTGTTAAATCTGGCTTAATTTTTTAAAAAAACAAAAATTTAGATTCAGTAATGTTTGTATTTACACTGACATTGTTATGGGTTGATTGCATCACTGGAATTATCTGAAAATTTAAGAAAGACCTAAATCAACTTTTCTAATACAGCTTTGGAAAAATTTTAATTCTTTTTCTATCAGAACAGGAGAAGATTTCATTTTTAAAGTGACACCTGATTGAAGAGTTGTCAAGAATTCTAGTTATGTGTTTAATTTTTATCATACTTAATTTTAGGGAATTTAGTGTATGCTTTAAAGAAGATGCTTGCTGATGTACTTGCATTGCTAAAGCTTACTAGTGTGATCCCATCTTCTTGGAAATATTTCTAGTGTACTGAATGTGATACAAATTACAAACATTTAAGGTGTAGCTTGGGCAGGCACCTAGAGGAAAACATCTCCAGACTACCAGTGTCCTGGAGCACTGTTACAGGCAAATTCCATGCTCTGTCAAGCAGCCAGCTAGAATGGAATAATCACTTCTCTTGATTTCACAGCAAACAAATCTGAAACTCCTGAAGATGAGTGTGGAATTTACCAAGAAACTCACTGCTGTTCTCTAAGGGTTTTAAACATAGGACTGGGTTATCAATTGAAGCTGTAAGGACAAGTCACTAATTTAGGTTTATATACAATGTAGAAACCAGTCATTTCTAACTACCATTATCTGTAACTATTTACATCTTCTAAGTGCCAGTATATTCACAAGTGTATGGGACTATTGCAGAACGCATCGTACAAATTAGGAGTTTTTAATGTCACTGAAATCTTCAGTATTTCTCATGATAGTTTCTAACATTAAGATATTGGTAGACCCCATCAAAACAAACAATGAAACAAAACAGACTAACACACCCCCCCCCCCCCCCCCNCCCCCCCCCCCCCCCCCCCCTTGCAAAAAAAACTGTGAAAAATGGGTTTGGAAGCCAGATGGCAAAGAATTCTGCCCCAGATATTTAGCTCGAATTTTTGTGTGGTGTTAGGAAAGGGTGTAAATGCTGAAAGTGTATTAAGGAAAAAAGAATACATGGTAATGTGATACACTGGTAATGCTTTACTTTAGCCATGGCTGCATGTTAATGGTTTATTAAAGATCCTTGATTTATATTTTTATAACTGTAAATAAAGTACATGTTTAGATGTTGTATTAGTTTCTGCATGCTTCTGAAAAAGCCTCAAGTATTTCAATAACAAAAATTTACCTTTGAAATAAGCTTTCATTCCTATATGTTTCTGTAGTGCAGAAAACAACGTACCCCTAATCCTAGTGTAGTGGGTTGATGCTGGCTGGGTGTCAAACACCCACCAAAGCCACTGACTCACTCCCCTCTGCAGCTGGACAGGGGAGAGAAAATTTAATAAAGGATTCATGAGTTGAGATAAGGACTGGGAGAGATCACTCACCAAATACTGTCACGGGCCAAATGGGCTTGAATTAGAGATATGAGGTACACAAATTTCTCTAACGTGAGTCCATCTCACAAGCAGCAACTCTCTGTGAATTGCTGCAACGTGAGTCCATCCCATGGGCAACAGCTCCCCTCAGACTGCTTCAGTGTGGGTCACTCTTCTACGGGGTGCAATCCTCCAAGGACAGGCTGCTCCAGCGTGGGAACAGGGCCCCTCTCTCCAC
Organism: Eulacestoma nigropectus; assembly: GCA_013397775.1. Lineage (NCBI taxonomy): Eukaryota > Metazoa > Chordata > Aves > Passeriformes > Eulacestoma > Eulacestoma nigropectus. The sequence continues at coordinate 619,790 of VZTE01000960.1, read as the reverse complement.
GAGTCTCCCACGGGCTCACAGCCTTCTCTCGGGCATCCACCTGCTCTGGTGTGGGGCTCCTCCACGGGCTGTGGGTGGATGTCCATGGGCTGCATGGGCACGGCTGCCTCACCATGGTCCTCACTATGGGCTGCAGGAGAATCTCAGCTCTGGTGCCTGGAGCACCTTCTCCCCCTCCTTCTGCACTGACCTTGGTGTCTGCAGAGTTGTTTTTCTCACGTGTTCTCATCCCGCTCTTCTCTGGCCACAATTACACCTGTGCAACAACTTCTTTGTTTTAATTTCTTCTTAACTATGTTATCACAGAGGCATTACCACCATTTCTGATTGACCCAGCCTTGGCCAGGGGCACGTCCATCTTTGGAGCTACCAGGTGTTGGCTCTGCTGGACACTGAGGAAGCTTCTGGCAGCTTCTCACAGAAGTCACCCCTGTAGCCCAGCCGGGCCACCAAAAACCTGGCCTTGCAAACCCAATACACCTAGATTTTGCCTTTACATTTTAACGAAGTTAAGAGAATGCTGGGCTGGATCCCAGAGAAGAGATGTGTGCTGAAGCAGAGTAAGAATTCACCAACAAGTGCATGTTTAATGAGACATGTTGACTCTCGTCATTACCTTCACTTTCTGTGGTAGTTCTTTGGCCTTCAGCTTTTGTTGCTCCTCTTTGTTACAACTGGTGTCTCAAACTCAATCTCTTCTTATTACATGTCCACGGTAATTTGACTAAAGCAGGTTCTGTAGTCAGATGACAGTATGTGTAGTAGGAGGAGAGGGAACTAGGGCCATTATCTCTGAAATTTTTTTTCTTACTTTTTATTTCAAATTACAATAAAGACAAACATTTTTGTTGAGCATCTTGTTCTATAATAGAAGCGTCTCAGAGAAAGAAGAGGCACTGTGGCTTTCTATTTTCTTCTCTTTCCCTACTGCACATCATTTTTCCCTTCTTGCTCCCTACCAGCTGAGTCACTTCATCCCTTTCAGCTGGAGCATGCTCCCCTTTTTCCTCCCTTGCAGCTGTCTTACAGGCTTCTTGTTGTCATAGTGACAGTAAGGCCCTGATGGGAAAGGAAAAGAAATAGAGAACAGCACCGACAACCTCTTCAGATCCCAGCAAAAAAGCCAACACTGTTATAATTGCTGCCTCTTTTGAGCAGACACCCAACACTTTGGAAATCTGACACTGCTTGACTACTTTCACCTCCTTGTTTTATAATGAAAACATAATCAAGACCTAAGCTTTTGTAGTTAAATCTTCATGGAGTAGCAGAGTAAAGTCAGTATGGAGCGAGATGAAGGAGAAAGGCAGTAGACAGCTGGGTCTCTGTCTGCAAGAGCTTTGTGTTTCTGAATCTTAGTTCATCACATGTTAAAGCAGGATATTTAATTGGTTTGTAGATCTTGGGATACAGAATCACATATTTTCATTTTGGTTATTAGCTGTATAGTTGATTGCATGCAAAATTTTAACCTCCACTGCTCTGCTATTGCCTGTGAACCTGTCGGTATTAAGCCACAGCAAAATGTTGCTGTCTTATATGCTAAGACCCAAATATCCACTGACAGACAACACACTTGTTGAATATTAGGTGTGAGAAGGTGACTCTGGCTCATCCTCTTACTGTGAGGGCCTATGTTACTCTTTCTAAGACTTGTTTCAATGCAGTATTTTCAATTTTCAAATTGAAAATAAAATAGGGAGCATTGGAAGAGCCTTTTGTAAGAATAAAATGCTTTTCTGCATTCATATTACCTTGGTGTTTAAATACTCTGGACACTGTAAAAACATAGTAGAAAGCTTGTTTCTGACATGAAGGGATTTGTGTGGCTGAGTGGACAAGGAAAATGAAGACAGTAAAAAAAATGTGGGTAGTATTAACCATGTCTTTTTTTCTTAAACAGCTTTCTGCAAGTATTTTGTATGACACAGAGAAAATGCTGCTGTCTCATGCTGCAAGTCAAAATCAGGCCTACCTCATGATCGCATTTATTGTTTTGGTTTTTTTTTTTAATAGCAGTAGTTGTCGTTTATGGCAACTTGGCACATTGATATAGCTTCCAGTAGGCTGTCTCCATTCAGTCTCCACTGGGGAAATTTCCTTGATCTCATATCCTTTGCCTTTGATTACTGCCCTCTGCAAAGTTTACAGGTAGCAGTTTGAGAGTACTGAACAACCCCCAGTACAACTGTAACCTATGCCAAGGAAGCTATGAAAATCATCTTCCATCAGTCTCCCATTCATGGTAGTTTTGCTAAATAATTTTGTTAGTTTTGTTCTGTTTTTTGTCCATTTTATCCCTGCAAGCAGAAATTGGCTCACAAGTAGGGTTCAAATCACTAACAGGGCATGCTCCATCAGAGCCTTCTGTATTGTAGACTGTTGGAGAGAAAGGAAGCTCCTGCCTTTGCTGTAGGCTCAGGATGGTTCAGTATTACAGGCTGAGTGTTGCCCATGCCACGCATCAGCCTCACTCACCCTCCTTCTTTCCAGCGATCTGTGGAGGGCTGAGAAAAATGGATATTGCTGTAGCAAAAGACAGAAATACCAGTGTACACAAATGTATTGCTGTAATCTAGCCAAAATGCAGTACAGGCAATCTGAAGTGCATTCCAAGGACCCCAGTTGCTCTGAGCAGCTCATGATTGAACAAAGCTGCTGCATCTCTGTACCAATAGTTCCATTTCCCAGCTGCCTCGGCCGTCGCAGGTGTGGAGGAGGCATTAGGGTCAGTAGGCAGTCTCTCGTGACAGAAAGCAAATCCCTCCCAGCAGCTGCACCTCTGCCTCTATGCAGCTGATAGTGCTGCATCTCATGGACTCCTCTCCTGAAATCTGAACATGCTCGTCCTCTGGGCTGGTATAACCAGCGCAGCCGTACTGACATGACTGATTCTGCTGGTTTGCAGTTAGCTGTGGGCTCAGCTCTGGTAGGGATGTGTCGCTGTTGTACTGGGACGGAGAGAAACAAAACAGGCAGATTTCAGGAAAAGTGGAATTAATTGTTTATTTACAGACCGGTTTATATCCTCTAGGTTGCTTGAATGGCATAAGGTCATTGGTTCTTTGACCATCCAGCTCTCAGGATGATTGGCTAGGTTCTACAACACCCATTTCAAAACAATTCTTCAGTTAACCATAACAATATTGCTAAACATCTCGCAGGTGCAATGATAGATAAAGGGATTATTTACAAAAACTCTCCATCTGTTTCTCAGCCAGCATCCTTGTGAAAGTCTTCACTTTCACATGGACGCTGGCAGAGAGCTGGAAAATCTCTCTGCAACCAAGCTTTCAGCATCCACAGGGTGTAGTGGGGAACATGGGCAACAGGCCTTCACTGACTTGTGGGACACTGCCAGCATCTGACACTTTTTTTCTTGATGCAGATACTTCAAACAATAGCTTTGAACGTCCAGTCTTGCTGTAGCTGGTCTAATGACAGGTGAAGTTTTATGTGACTTCATACCTGTTCTGCCTCCTTCTGTACTATACCTTAAGAACTGGGTGACCTTACTTTCTCAAAGCTCTTTGTTTCTGGGTGTGTGGATGATATTTGGGAAGGACTTACTTATATCTCACCCAACAAACTCTCTCTGTATCTTGCCATGGACAGAGTGGGAGAGAACGCAGAAACAGTTTTATGCAACTATTTTTGCTTTGTTAGGATGGTGATACCAAGTTTTCACCAATCTAATTGAATGAACCTGAATGAAAGGTTTCTTGAGTTGCTTTTTTTTTTTAAAGAATATTTAAAAGCTGAATTCATAGATGTTAGGAACATTGAGAGAATGTAACATAAGCTAATTTTCTGGTAAGTCCCACTTTAAGGTATGTAGAACAGGATGAAAAATGCCATGTGCCTTAAAGTCCTAACTGCTAGAAACAAATTCTGCCGTTCAAATCTTTTTAGTACATTACTCTCAGTGGATGTTGTGGTGGTGGTGGTTTTGGAACAGGACCATGGTGTGAGTGTAACACTGAACTGGATATCAGCATCCTCGCACAGCTAACCACAAAATTAAATTTGTTTTGTTAATTTTCTTTTCACTGGCAAACAGCCAATGCACTATCATGATGCCAGATAGAATATGAGATAAAAGATTTGTTTTGGTAGCTTGCATAATAGGTTTGCTAGATGCAGAAATCTGAAATATAATGAAACTGTAATGGTTGCCACACCTTAAGGAGAGCCTAACACACATTTAATAAAAAAGATGCGTCTTTAATGCACGATGAGCTTAATTCCTTTCATGCTTCTGTCTTAAATTCAATTTAGGTACTTTCTTATTTGGATGGCTTAGGTTTGCAGTGTGTTCACAAACTATTCCAATCTTTTTACATTTAGGTATGTACTCTATTTGAGTAGTATATCAGCATTTCTTGAGTACTTAGAAATGGACACATCTTTTGTCAGTCTGGACAAATAAAGAGCTCTATCCAATTTTTTGGTCACTGTCTGTCTGAAGATGAAAAGTTAAAAGCTAATACTGTCTACTGCATGTCTTCTCACATATAGAATGCTTTGTTAGTCCCATTATGAAACAACATGTGAGATAAATTTCCAAAAATGACAAAGGCGTACAACATTCAATTGATAAAAAACCGATTTGCTGTGAAACTTCATGGGAAGTGGCTATTAATAAATACAGGAACTGTGTAGCTAGTTACTCAGCTAGCTTTCCAGAGGAAGCAGTAAATACAGTGAGCTCTTAAGGAGTTCTTAGTGCTCAGTTCTGGCACGTACTCTTTTCCAGCCTTCATTAAGTATACTAAAAACCTTAGTTTGTAACTGACAAATTTAGATCAGTTCTCCATTAACTTTTAGACAAGGTAGCAGAATTGTGTGCACTTCTATTACGAGTCATTCCTCAGAGAATCTGACTTTATTGAATGCTCAGATCAAGGCACTTCTCATATCACAAACTATGTAAAACAGTAAAGATTCTGCTGTGGAAGCCCAAACATAAAGACATGAGCAAAAACATGCATATAGTAATATGGTTGATATTGAGCCAGTGCTGATAGATCAGCACAGAGAGGCAGCAACTGCTGCAGGCTCCAGGGCTGCTCTGCAGGTCTGTAACACTTCATACCCTGAACTGCTGCAGTACAACACATTTGTGCATGGATCTGATTTTTTTTTCCCAACCTCTTCACTGCAGCATATGAGAATACTCTACTAAACTGCTTGAATAATTAGAAGAGTGAGGCACCTATTGATATTACAATAAGTGATGATAATAAAGTCTGTCTAGGATCAAACTTTCTGTTTGGAGGAGCCTGTCTCTTTTTATGTGAGCCCAGAAAGGGGAGTGAATATTATGGTAGCTTTTACACGGCAGTTAAATACCTTAGCTGAACTGTGGCATTTTTACTGAAAAAAACATAATGTCTGTCCTTCTCGTTCTTCTGCCAGAGAAAAGAAATTATTGAGTCTTTGTTCAGTACTTAATTTAGTATATAGGCGAACACTGTAGAGGAGAGAAATACTACTCTGTTACAGCTTCATAAGAAATAAAAATACATAGCCTTAGGATAAGTGGGAAGACTTAAAGTAATAAACCAGTGATAGAGCTCTTCCACTTCCATCTTAGGATATATGTTTAATTTTGTCCTTTTTTGCCAGCTTTTCTCCTCCTAAGAAAAAAATGCCAGATTTTCTTGGCATCCTTGTCCTTTGTGGCACTTGACAATGAAAATCTTGCATTTACCTCAGTGTAGTAGGCTGATCCCAGCTGGATTCCAGACACCCACCAAAGCCTCTCTCTCACTCCCCTCTGCACCTGGACAGGGGAGAGAAAATACAGTGAAGATTTCATAGGTTGAGATAAGTACCAGGAGAGATCACTCATCAAATACTGCCTGAGGCAAAACATTCTCAAAATTAGAGAGTATTATTTGAATTTATTATTTAAAAAATCGGATCAGGATAATGAGAAGTAAAAACAGACCTTAAAACACCTTCCCCCCACCTCTCCCTCTTTCTCAACTCTACCTCCTCCCCAGAGGGGGATAGGGAGACAGGGAATGGTCAGTTCATCACTGGTTGTTTCTCCTGCTGCTCAGGGAGAGGAGTCTTTCTCCTGCTCCAGCATGGGGTTCCCCCCACAGAAGATACTTGGCCATCATCCAGTATGAGTCCCTCCCACGGGTACTGGTTCTCCACTACAGGGTCAGTCCTTCAGGCACAGCCCATTCCAGTGTGGGTCCCCCACAGGGTCACAAGTCCCACCAGCAAACCTGCTCCAGTGTGGGCTCCTCTCTCCACAGGTCTGCAGGTCCCAGCCAGGAGCCTGCTCCAGCACAGGCCTCCCACGGGGTCACAGCTTCCTCTCAGGCATCCACCTGCTCTGGCTGGGTCTCCTCCATGGGCTGCAGGTGGATCTCTGCATCCCTGCGGTCCTCCATGGGCTGCAGGGGCACAGCTGCCTCACCATGGGCTGCACCATGGGCTGCAGGGTGCCTGTAGCACCTCCTCCCCTCCTTCTGCGCTGACCTTGGTGTCTGCAGAGCTGTTCCTCTCAGATGTTCTCAGCCCACTCTTCTCTGCCTGCAATTACAACTGTGCAATAACCATTTTTTATTCTTCTTAAATGTGTTATCACAGAGGTGTTACCATCATTTCTCATGGGCCCACCCTTGGCCAGCGGCACGTCCATCCTGGAGCTGTCTGGCATTGGCTCTGCTGGACATGGAGGAAGCTTCTGGCAGCTGCTCACAGAAGCCACACCTGTAGCACCCCTGCTACCAAAACCTGGCCACGCAAACCCAATACACTCCATTACTGTCTCTCGGGCTTTTGGGGTTTAATTTTGGGCGCTTCCCCCCCTCCATGTTTTCTGATACCCCCTTTTTTATTTTTCTCTGCTCTTCAGTGATTCCTTTACTGCCATTGCCCATGATTGTTTTAGAGCATACAGGTGCATGGTAAAGCAAGTACTCATAGGCAGTTCTGAAATTCTGCTCAGCTGAATATTGGTACCATAATCTTGAATATGCTATTGATGGATGGAGCCTTTGGTGCTAAATATTATACAGCTTTGGATGGAGATTCTTTTTTTTCCTCTGAAAGGGAATATATCAAGGAAAAATGAAAGATTATCAAATACAATATGCAATGTTTCCTCATTTCATATGTTACTTATGTCTGCGTGTTTCTAATTTCAAGTTGTAAGGTATTTTACTGATTGCATGAAATTTAGATGTATAATTCAGTAATCTCAAGGAAAAAATCTGTTGCAGTATTTTGTTTGACATATATCTAGAAACCGTAATGGTATACAACATTCAATAATAATCAGAAATGTTAGCATTTGAAAATAATCTTCACACTTTGTTTAGTATAAAACCATATTTACTTTCACAGAGAACTTCAGCAAAAGCTTTAGAGTGTTATACGTTCTTCCGGCAAAAGAACTTGTACATATGCGGAAAAATACCTAAGTAAAAGTACAATGATTATATTATTTGAATGTGTTCTATAGTCACCTACAATGCTTTTCCTTTTCACTCTAACTCTGGCATTTTCTTCTACTAAATACATTCTTATAGTAATATATAAATTCTATTAAATTGAAGTTCCTCTAGTATTTACATTACAAACTGTATAAACTTCCATTGTGTATTATATATCTGTTAGTTCAAATGTATTTACAAGGTTTTTATGCTTCCCTTTCTTTATATCTTTTCTTTTAATGGCAGTAATTTTGTACACTTAAATGTGCTTGCAGTGAAATGCTTATGTTAAAAGCCAAGTAAATGGAAAGCCCTGAATTATTTTGAGCTGTTTGCAGCCTATTCTCTGGTGATCTTCTGCCAACTTTTTGTGTCACCATACTTGTTAGTACAGTGGAAGTTTTCTCTCTACCTGCTTCAGTGTAAGATTAATGGTGGAAATGGATCTTATGTAAAATCCTGGTTAGGATGTATCTCCTTGTGGGGGTGAGTGAGTAATAAAATACCAACTGCAGTTTCCCGTAATGCTGCCCAGCCAGAGAAGTAGCCAACACCACAGTGCCAGGCATCTGCTGTCTCCATTCAGAGGGCCCCCATTCCCAGTCCTGCTTTCACAGAGGTCAGTGCTCTGGTCCTTGTCTTCAGAGAACTTAAAGCCATTCCTGAGATTTATTGATTGTTTCACCTACTGCAAGATTTTTGTTGAAGTCTTTAGTATTCCAAAAAGTCCTGTGAACACAGGAACTGGCTACCAAAGTCAAAATCCCAGCTCTTTGAGAAGACTAAAACCTGTACTGTCTGGCCTCTTGTCCTACTTGGTGAAAGATGACTTTGTGAAGGAATCAGGAGTGGAACTGAACAGCCATTGCTTGTGATTTCAAACCCAGCATTCCAGTGAAAACTTAAAAATCTTGGATTTGCTAATAACGTGCAGGTAGCTTGTAACCTTACTACAGACTTCTTGGACTTTATTTTTGGTTTAAATAAGTGGATTTTCATCAGATCTGTCTGCTTTCTTTTTGCTCTGCACTGGTGTATAAGAAAATGTCCCACTTTCTCATCATTTATTTTGCATATCCTTTAGAAAAAATCAAAACAGAGCTGAGCGGTGCATAAACCCCTTGATTTTTAGGACTTGTATAGAACATAGTGCACTGGTTTTGGTGGTTTGGTTTAGTTTTGATTTTGATTTTTAAAAAGCACTTTTTCATATAGTAAACAGCCATCCAAGAGTCTTTATAAAACATGAACATTACTTTTCAAGGAGGCAGTTTTGGTGACCTGTACTCCACAGAAGATACTCAGATTGATACATGTGCAATAACTTTTCACGTGCTTCATGTACAGCATGTGATACAGCCATGAGAGTTATATAATAATAGTATAGTTAAAAGCAGTTGGATAGTTTGTACAGATAGGAACAGCAGCAGTCATGTAGTATATATATTTCTTACAGAAGCACACAGATCTCTTCAAATTTATGTTACCTGCTTAACTAGTCTCCATTGTCTAGTCAGCTATAAAAATCTGTGTGTTCTCAAGGTGGAAAAGAAAAGGCCAAATGAAGCTAGTCTGTGACTCCAGCAGAACATTTGCATTTGCAATGAAATTTTTTTTCCACCAGACTTGTGTTTGTTAATTAATTAAAATTAAGGAAACAGTTACTGCTTAAGCAAATTGAAAAATTTTTCTCAGGCCTATGTTCCTTGCATCTAAATCCAGCATCTTTACTTTATGTAGCTGACTTGTAATACTGGGGACGAGCTTGTGCCTGGAACCTACAAGAAGGCTCTTATTTGTTCTATATAAGTAAAATGAAGAAACTTTTTTTTACATTTTCTTGTTTAAATAAAATTATGCATGATACATATCACCAGGCTCTGAATATATTCCCCTAGTGTCAGAAAATTTTCTGTGGTGTAGTAGCTGTTTTGGGAAAAGTGAAATATGGCAGTCACTTAAGAGTTGGACGTGATGATCCTTGTGAGTCCCTTCCAACTCAGGGGATTCTGGGATTCTGTGATATCATTTAGCCCAGAGAGGGACTTCCTAGACCCAGATTTATTTCTCTTCTCACATACATCTTACCTGCTGCTCAGTATTTCATTCAGGAAGAACATCCTGCCTAAAAGTCAGCATATATGGTAAAGTTACATGCTTGTGGCAGGATAAGCTCTCTTTATTCCTTCTCCAAAGGAATGGCATTTTACACCAACAAGGAAATTTACTTGCATCCCAACTGGATTAATAGTATTATACATCAGCCAGCTCATGAAAGCAAGTGAGAGATTCATTTAGTAATGAACATCTAAGTACATCAAAGACGAAAAAGTCTGCATATCCATAGCATACTATGAGTAGTCTGTGATTGACAGCTATTGATGCCTAAGGTTCTGTGATGTTGAAAAGAAAAATTAAACCAACTTTGTAGAGGTGTTAGGCAGTGCACCAAGTAAAGATGAAAAGCATTAGCATCACACTAACGTGGATTGGGGATACAGTGTGTGGTGGAAAAAACTGCATTCTGCAAGCAGATGATGGTTTTTAAAATTTGTATGAAACACAAAGTCAAGTGTAGACAGATGAGCACATTTCCCTTTATCATAGCAGGGTTATTTCACAGATCATGTCCTATAACTGAAGAAGAGTAACAATGTCTCTCTTATTTTCAAGGGATGATACTATTCTTCAATGAGATGCTGAGCAACTCTTACTTTTGAACAACTTAAATGGGAACTAAAAACAACTTGACGCTTTACTAAGCTGACTAGACAAGTTGTTATGCTCCTGTTGCCATTTTAAATGCTTTACTTTTGGGAAGCAGCACAAAAAATCCTGGAAATGATAGAGTGATCCATGTTATCCCAGTAACATTTTACTGTGCCCAGAAATAAGTGGTCTGATAGTGTAAAGATGATGTACAACTGATTCAACACCTGGGAAAGTAGAATGTGCATTCTACGTGATCTCTAATTGAGAACATGTGACAAAATTATTTCAGTCACTTTCCAAACATTTATTTTTGTAACAGATGCTTTCAGCTGGGTTTTTTGATTTTTTTTTTAATTTATTATTATGAATAATCACATATTTATGTCATATATCATGTTTCATTCTTTGAAAATCTCTAGCTGCTTAGTACAGAAGCCAGGATGGAACCCTTAGGAGATGAGGAGACACATACTGAGAGGGAATAACTTTATAGGATGTGAAGGACATACAGGTTGTAGAGGAATGATAGCCAAGGAATAAACCCTCTGTGCAGCAGAGACCAGAAGTTTGCTGAGAGCAATGGGAACCCAGGCTTCAGAGGGACATTCCCTAGAGACCCAGAGAGCACTCTGCAGACTGTTCTGCAACTCTGGAAGTATCCGATGTGCAGAACTGAGAACAAGCCTAAGAAAAGAGGATTGATTTACGAAGATGCAGCGGGCAAGGTGGAAATAAGGTTATGTACGTATAGTTTTGTTTCAGTTTTTTTCATTTTGAGTCTTCCCCACTCCCGAAAAAGAAATCAGCTGTTCTAGCATCCGTTCTAATAAAACCTACCTTTCCTATTAAAAATCTGGTTTGGAATGTTCACTATGGAAAAAAAGTTTGAGCAGTGTGACCGCACACCTCTGGGCAGGGCAGGGCATGCTGCAGCACAACATGTAGTCAAGAACGAACCTGCAGCCCAGGGAAGACTGTGGTAGCAGGTTCACATCTGTTACAAACTGACGAATTACCAAATTACAGTTGTTCTGGATCTTCCCTGTGGTGTTGCTCATTTTTCCAGCATACCTGCCTGCATGTTTGTAGGTATGATTAGTTCAACATAGAGCACTTGGTCATTAAGAAATTACTTACTGTTTCAATACACAGTTAATTTAGAATGTGATTAATACAAGTAAGCTTAATCCATGTCCTAAAACATCCCTGTTTTTACAAAGCTGCTTGGAAACTGTGTAAGTAAATTTAATTCAGATCTAGTTTAAGATCCAAAGACAAATAGATGAAGGAAATAGTTTAAAATAAAACACATGGAAGTTCTGCATTCTTTCAGACTTTACTTTTCTGGAGTGTTTTGAAATAGGGTTTACTGGAAGAACCATGTAATAAATTGCATTTATTACAATTGTGGCAGCTCTTTCGTATATGGGGTTAAATATAATTGTTTATTAGATGCTTTGTAAAAAGTTAAGAAATATTGCAAAATATTGCAAAAAATAGAACTGAGGTGTAAACTGAAATATTGAGGTGATAAGTGACATAAGTTGGGGTTGGGGGGTTGTTGCTCAGTATCTTCATTTTGCTGTGCCAGTGTCTGTGTACTTTTATGTAGCTCTTCTGTGCTAAAGGTTGTACTTCAGTTTAGATCTACTCTTAGATGTTGTTTTATACCAGGGGAAGACTACGTATCTGTTTTCCAGTAGATAACCTGTTTTTCCAGTATTTCCCATTTTCTGGTCTGTGTTCCTATACTCTTAATAACGTCTAAACATTTTGTGCTATTTTAGCTGGTATATTTGGAAAGAACATTTTAAATGCTGCACAGGATTTTAAGATTGCAATGTTTCTTATCATTTCTGGTGTTATTCTGAGCAAAGGAAGAACTTTGGATTCTTTAAACTAACCATTGGTTGAAAACCATCTCTGGGAAAAAAGACACTGAAAAACAACTCTGAATGTGTGTTTGTGTCCTGAAAATTAAAAGAAAAAACGAATTTTTAAAGTGGAAATGTGACATCAGATGTTTAAAATGTTTCCAGGGTTTTAATATAAATGTTACAAATCTCCCCCTCCCATTCCTAGTGGTGCTATCTGTCCCAATACAGAGATGTAATCTTATTTAGCCAAAGACTAAGAAGATTTCTCTGTTTAGTAGCAATTAGTCTTCGTGGCTGCTTAAGATTCTTGAGCATTTCTGATTTAGTAGCCTTCAAAATATTTACTGGTTGTCATTGAATCTCTTTTTTTTCTTGTATGTGAATATGCTCAGCTTTGTGATTTTACTTTATTTTCCTCACTGAGTCAACATAATTCTCACTGGTTTGGGGGACCACAGCTGAGCCCCTTTAGGAAGTGCTGTATGATGCCTCTAAATACTGGTGACTGAGTCTGATTGTTTGCACATCACCCCAAAATGCCAAAATGAATGAAGACAGTGAGTTTGAAAATTAAAACAATCAAAGATCACTAAAAGGTCAAAATATTTGCTTTCATTTAAAAATTAAGTCATTGAATGATACAGAATTTGTATCAGAAATGTTGCTATTTAAGAAAGACTGGGGGCTTCATGAAGTATAGCTTTCTGTATATAGTGACAGGAGGCCCAAAACATTACTGCTAAAATTAATTTATGCATTAAAATAGGTTCAGATATCTCCTGGATGCCTTAGATCAGTGTGTGTTTGGACTGAGTGTACATTATCAAAAAGCAAAGCAAGCTTAGAGTCTGTTTCATTATGTATCCGGTTGGGATTGGGAATACTCACTGCTGAAAGATCAGAGAAGCAGCAGAGAGAGCAGTAATGGGATGTTCAGTTTCTCTGTTAGTGTCTCATCAGGATGGTGTGAAAAGGTTCAGATTTTAGACACAGTCAATAACCAAGGCATTGGTTAGTGGAGCTGTGAGAGGAAATGAGACCCTTCACTTTATCCTACATAGAGTTTGGTTCACAAGAGGCAAGTCACAACAGCAATCAACATGCTGAAACAACAACAGGAAACAAACAACAATCCACAACAGTTCAAGAAGGAACACTACACAAAAATAAAGATACTTACTAAAAAGAACCTAAAAAAGGTCAGCTAAGAGAAGGAAGTTGTACCAGGTGGTATGGAAGTTACTTAAGGACACCATATGTGATATTAAAGGCCAGCACCCACCACCTGTCATGAAAGGCTTGAGAAAAAGCAACAGAAAGACAGCAGAGCCAGACAACAAAGTAAAGGAAGTTGTTAGAAAGAAGTAGGTGTCTTTTAAAAAACTGAATTCACACCCAAAGGATGTATTAAACATATTCAAATGTAAGAATGTGGTAAGACAGGCGAAGGAGTGTTTGAGCAAATGTTATATAGAATTAAAACTGGCAATAGGTCTTACTTGTGATGCACCAGGAGCAATGTGTCTGCCACTCTTTTGAGCCAATGATCATGGCGTAGAATGAGTATTTAGAGAGGCCTGTTTCAGAGAAGTTAAATAAATCCTTTTCATTGATGTTGGCTGTGGAAAAAATATTATGGAGAATCCCATGATGCAGCACTTCCTCCTGACTTTTCTGAAAGGATATGTGAAATCAAAGTGATTTAATGGTCATGCAGCAAAATAAATTGATAAAATAAAATCACAAGTACCAGATTTTATTCACCTAAACTTTCTAAAAGAATTTAAGGAAAAAAATTGCCCACATTACTGACAATGATGCATAGATACCTGCTTTTCAAATTGCCTTGTCAGAGACTTTCAGGTTAGATACTGTGAAGCCAGTTTTTTAAAACAGTTCTTAAATCATCCTGGGAACTGCAAGCCTGTAGTCCTGTTGTTTGTTTTAGGCAGTTCAGCACAAATTATGATGCAAAATAATATTTGTGGATGCTTGATAACCTGTGATCTGAACAGGACAGATCAACAGAAGGTTTGCAAAGAAGAAGTATGCAAACATCTTGCAGTCTTTGAAGACATAGGAAATACATGGATAAGGATGCTACAGCTGATGTGGTTTCCTTGAATTTTCACCAAGTTTTTGATAAAGCCCCTCTCTGAAGAGGGCACATAGACATAACATGAAAGATGAAGCTTCAGAATAGATAAGTAGACGAAGAGAATGCAGCAGTTCTCAAAACACAGAGGTCACAACTGTAGGCTTGTGTTCAATAGATGGTCAGGTAAGAAGAGTGAACTGTGATATCAGAAGGTTTCCTGGTGGCTACGTGGATATCGACTGCGCTAAAGGCAAGAGTTTAGTGCATTGTAATCCCAGATTGAATGATTTGCCAAAGATGACAGACGAAACACATCTTAGACAGTTGTCAAGTGATGTACTTAGGAAAAAATTACCAGTCAAAATTCACCTGCAAAATGGTGAGCTCAGAACTGACTGTTACCAAGCAGATTGAGATTTTACAATATGATGAATAACTGTGGTAACAATATTTTAGGACTCAGCAGCAATGAAAATAGGAAATAAAATTACAGCAATTATTAGGGTAAAAAGTGGAAAAGAACGGCCGTCATTATACCTCTGTGTAAGTTCAAAGTTTGCGTTTTCTTGAATGCAGTGTATGGCTACTGTTTGATACAGGATATAGAAGTAGGTAGTTGTTTGTTGTGACCAAGCACAGTTCCTCCTATGGCAGGAATTTGACTTAACTTATGAGTAAAAGAAATTCATTTGTATATACAGTCAGGTGAACATTTACAATTGAAGACTTATGCAGAAAGTGCTTTCTGCCTTTAACTGATTATTGTCATTAGTGTTAATTGGATTTGCTTAAAATCCAGGAGGTAATACTCATTTGTGGTAGGCAGCACTTACACAACATTTGCCAGTTTTATGTGAATTCTTCATTTGTCAGGACACAAACATAGTATGAATGAAAAATAAAAGACAGTCCCTATCCTAAACAGCTTCCAGTCTTTTGCAGTTTTCTACATTACAAGTGTTGCATGTTAAGGTTTTAAAGGTTTTAAATTTGTTTTCTTTCTCTGATTTCAAATGATGATTTGAAGCAGCTTCCCCAAAAAAGAGTGAAAAAATAGTAACATCATTTTGTGTGCCTGAGATCTTTCCAATATTGCTTTTATTCTAGTGAACCATTCCATTGTGTTGCATTTACTAGCCACAGCTTTTCACTCTTGGTCAAATTGCAGCTACAGATATCTTAATTGGCACTAAAAATAACATCCGTTTTTTCCCTTATAAGATCCTAAACCAAAATTAAACTCCTCTGCACTGACTGCATGGTACACCACGGAAGATTCATGCAGTATCAAGGAGAAGAAAAGAGCTTAAACTGGCTGAAAAATCAGGAGAGGCATACATCCTGTTTCTTCTGAAAAAAAAAAAAACAAAACAAAACAAAACAAAACAAAACATCCCATAGCCAAAAAGCCAAAAACCAACAGAATTACAGAATTACCGTGAGTGACATCCAGACAGCCAACTGCGAACAGGAGAGCCAGCTGCCATACTTGAGTCATGATGAGCACATTGTATGGGTTCCTAAAGCTGAGAGGATATTCTTTGACTCTGTTTTCCTCAGTCTGCTTTACATAATTTTTCTCTCTTTTTTTCCTCCCTGTTTTAGAAGTTTGTTCTAATAATGTTCAAGGACCTGCTTTTAAAAAATCCCTAGCATTCAAAAATCCCAGTTTATTCTCAGAGCCAAATTTCATTTTGCTTACTGTGAAACTTCGTATCCCTTCGACTTGCAGACACCTAAGTAATCAGCCTCCCATTTTTTATTGTCTTATAGGATGCTGTCTCACAGTGTTTTCATCTGGCATTGTCTGAAGGAACTGAAATAGTAAAGATAAACTCGAGGATGCTTATCTTTCCCATCATGGAGTTGCCAGCAGTGTGTTCATGCTGGTGGTTAGTCTGGACCAGGAGGAAGTCAGCTGTTGCTCTTAGCTTATGTTAAGCTTTATATTTTAACTCTTTGTGTCTCCAGCTGCTCTGATGATGAATACAAAGTACCTTGCCAATATAATAGAACTCAATAAAAGTTGCTTATTGGGAATTTTCATGTCAATTTTTTTTTTAATTTTTTTTTATTTTTTCTTGAAGATGGAAAGTGGCTGCGCTGACTTTTCATTATCACAGTTCAGTAAGCTGTACGTATAAACTGAATCCTCTTATTTCATTTGAAGTCTTTTTTTTACATATTTCTACCTCTGTTCTTTTAAAGAAACATGCAGTTTAAGTGGAAAAGACATATAAATCTTTCAGACAAGATAAGATAGGCTGTTAGAAAACGACTTTTTCTTTTAGTGCCGACTTACGTTCTGAGGCTGCTCATTCCCACTTCCATATCATACTGTCAGTCCGGGTGGTGTGACTGCACCTGCATGGTAAACTGCATCCGAAAAGCAATCTATGCAAAAAAATGAACTCTGAACAGTTCTTGAGGAAAGGGTTCTTATTAAGGCTGAAAGAAATGCCTATGAAATTATGACTGTTCCTGGAAAATGTGTATGGGCATTCCATGTGGACGACACTTTGCTCAGTCTGAAAGAGCACCAAGTGCAGACTAAACAGGTTAGGGTCAATTGCTCTTGGATAATTGGATTATGTGATCAATTAAGCGACTTGTGGAGCAGAGATAGGTCTTAGGAGGGAGAGAGGCCACAGACCATTATGGAACAGGAGAAGAATCATCAGCTCTTGTGGAATTAGAGCAAGCTGCAGCTATAGTTGTGGCTAGAGTTAGTGTGGTTCAAAAGCTATTCCTATCATTGCTGCTTAAGTACTTACTCAACATACTGAGATTGCTTGCATAGTGTATATTCCCTGCATTTGTTATAATTACGCAGCTTTGGCATAACAAACGTTTTCTGTCAGTGGGAAAAATTATTAGAACCAAATTTGTATCTACTGAAAGTTTATCAGGCCTCCTTGCTGGCTTGAAATGTATTGAATCATTCAAAAGTTGGGTCTTGTTTGGGGTTTTTCTATAAAAGAGTAGATTTTGTGTACCAATAATTTTTGTAAAAGAAACTGATTCTTCACAGTTGTAAGCATCTAGTCAGAACTTGTCATCTCGATTTCATTTGTGGCTAATGGAAGGGGAAAGAGAGAAATGAAATCTTTCAGGTTGTATTTCAATCCCTGCTGGTTTAGTATGAGATAAACTGCTTTCTGAAGATGCAAGTGTCTGTTGGGTTATGAGAGGGAGCATAGGTCTAAGTATGCACTAAGTATTTTCAGGCAGCTAAAGCTGTGGGAGGCGAATCCCACTGAACATGTCATTTGTTAAGGTCATTGTGTGGGCTGTGACATAAACTTTATGGTGTATGTTTCTTGTATAACTTTCATTTATATTTTACAGCATGGCTGTTGTAATCGGGTAGCCTTGCTGGCTATATGAACAAGCAGTTCTCTTGGCTCCTCTACATACCACAAGCATGGGAAGTCATAGCAAACTGTACCATTAGTGAAAAAAGGTTTTACTTTCTTCTATTAGCTTGTGAAACAGCTCAGATTAATTGCATGTCACCTTGTTTTCACATGAGGAGGCAGAAATTAAGTTTATTTTGTTACTCTTTCAAAAATCATACAAATGTTTTTGAAGTTTCTTTCTCTGCTAACTTCTGTGAGAGTCCTCCTTTTGCCTGCCAAAATCTTACTATTCTGGAATTATGCTAAGAAGCACAGCATTACAAGCTTGAACAGTACAATAGGTTTGTATAATAGCTTTGGAATATTTTTCCTGTTATTTCCATCTCTTTTCTTATGTATGCAAACAAGATGTTGGTTGTTATGATCACTGATACCAACTGAGCAAATGTTTTTGTTGAGCTTTCCATGCTGATGCACAGGTATGGTTTTTGTTTTTCTTGAGCTGATAACAGCTCACTTTACCCCTACCATCGAGCTGTTCAAATTAATCCCTTTCGTGTGCATTGCTTTGCATTCGTAAGCACCTAATTTCATTTGTTCCTGATGTTGAATCACTGGTAGCTCCTACACATGGAACAGTAGATACTAGACAGATACTAGAATACAGGGCAAAGAATGACAAAAACTGCTAAAGGACTGCCACTCCAGCTCCTCAGGACAACTAGGTGGAGTCCTGTGTTTCTTTCCTGTGTTGGAGGAAAGTCAGCATAGTTCTGGTTTCCTTTCAGTCAGACATTGTCTTAATACCTACACATGGGAAGACTACATTCGTTCTGCCTTTTGACAGCTTCACCGTGGTCTCTTCAGACCTTCTGCTGTCCTGAGGTATTTAGGATAAGGAAACATTTGGATTTGATTCAAAACATTGGTTATCTTAAGCCCTGTCTGGCTTCTGCCCTGTTTCTTTCAAGTGATTTAAAACCAAAGAGTGCTTGGCTGCACAACATGCTGTCGTTTCGCTGAGATTTGGGGATCTCAGATGCTTAAAGAGCAAGTTAGGCTGCTTTGCTGAGAGCATTAGTGTTATTAGCAAACAGTGCTGTTCAGGTTAACAGAGGGCTGAGAAATTTTGCAAAACAATGTATATATATTTGCAGTGAAATTCACCTATTATAACACAAATACTCCCATGAAAATCCAAATTAGCACTCAAAATGAAACACTGATGTTTTGTTTATAGCATCTTTCACCATTCATATCTGCCTTCAGTTCTGATATTTTGTTCCTTCAGGATGACACAAACGTTATTTTTCCCACATCCCATATGTCCAAATCACATATAAAGATATTTAGCTCAAATACCATGGTTGCGAAACATTCCACACTGTGGGTCCAGGGTGACGTTTGGTGTGTCTTTAACATGCTGTGGTGTTCAGTTACAATACAGCAAATTTATTTTTATGCAGCGTTCTTCTTTGAAAGTACGGAAAATTGCTTTGCAGTGAGTCATCTGACAGCTAAAGAACTCTAAGTCTGTAGTGGTATTTAAAGAGAAAGTGGCTCAGAGCTGACAGAGTTCAAGACAGAAAAAGAAACAGAAATTAAAGAGAGGGCCTCCAACCATGGAGAAAATAGCGACAAAGACTGGTTAGGGGGAGGGGTGATGAGGAAGCCAAACAAGCTGAGAATGTCAGACAGTTCAGGAGATTATGAATATCATTCTGAAACGAGCATTAGGCTTCAGATGTCTGTCCTGTATTGCACCAGCCTTAGCCAAGCAAGGTTGTGTTGACCCTAAGAGAATGGTGTAAATCCAGATAAATAAGAGTGCTAGGCTCAGGGCACTGTTAGGAATTTAGAAATATGTAGGTAGGGGTTGAGAGAAGGATTAGTGTCTTAACTTTCTAGAGCAAAACATTAGAATGTGGTGTTTTCACTTTGGCTGAACACCAGGCACCCACCAAAGCCATTTTATTACGGTCTTCCTCAGCTGGACAGGAGATAGAAAATATTACTAAAGGTTCACGAGATAAGGGCAGGGAGAGATCACTCACTGATTACTGTCATGGGCAAAACGGACTCAACTTGGGGAAACTAATTGGATTTGTTACCAGTCAAAATTAGACCAGGATAGTGAAAAGTAAAAGCAAATCTTAAAAGCACATTCCTGCGTGCCACCCCTCTCCCCCCCCATCTTCTCAGGCTTAACTTTATTCCCAGTTCTCTACCTCCTCCACACCAGCAGCACAGGAAGACAGGGAATGAAGGTTACAAGCACTTCATCTCCTCAGGGAAAGGAGTCCTTTCCCTTCTCCAGCATGGGGTCTGTCCCATGGGAGACAGTCCTCCACTATGAGTCCTTCCCACAGACTGCAGTTCTCCATGAACTGCTCCAGTGTTAGTCCTTTCCCACAGTGTGCAGTCCTTCAGGAACAGATTCCTCCAGTGTGGGTCCTCTGTGGGGTCACAAGTCCTGCCAGCAAACCTGCTCCAGTGTGGGCTCCTATCTCCACAGGGCCACAGATCCTGCCAGGACCCTTCTCCAGCATAGGCTTCCCATGATTCCATCAGGCTTGCACTTGCTCAAGTGGAGGGTCCTCCACAGGTGGATCTCTGCATCCCCATGAACCTCCATGGGCTGCAGGGGCACAGCTGCTTCACCCTGGTCTGTACCATATGCTGCAGGGGAATCTGCTCTGGCACCTGGAGCACCTCCTTCTGCACTGACCTTGGTGTCTGCAGAGTTGTTTGTCTCACTCTGTTCTTCTCCGGCTGCAATTACTTCTGCACAATAACTTTTTTCCCCTTTTTAACTCCGTTATCTTGGAGGCATTACTACCATCACTGATGACTCAGCCTTGGCCAGCAGCAGGTCCATCTTGGAGCTGACTGACATTAGCTCTGCTGGACGTAGGGGAAGCTTCTGGCAGCTTTTCACTGAAGTCACCCCTGTAGCCCCCATGACCAAAACCTTGTCTTGCAAACTGAGTGTATCGAAGAAAACTGGCATTCTGTAATCCATGATGTTTAAATGTGTGAGGATTTTGTTAGACCATGAAAATGAGGGAATTATTAGTTAGACAGGAATTATTGTAGACAGGAATATGGACTTCAGCAGCAGTGCACTCAGAGGGAAGATGAGTGTTGGCTTCTGGCCAAATCTTCCTTGGCTAGTGCTAGAGGGGCTAACCCTCAGAAGTGAGTGTGTGGGAGGAGCAATCAGTTCAGGGTCAGAGATTACTTTAAAACTCAGGCTTTGTGTACAGGGATAAGATCTGAGTAAAGAAGCACAAAAGCTGTCTTGAAGAGCAAGAGGGACTTATTTCCTGTGACATTTGAGGCTTTTGAAGAATTAGGTAGTAAGGAAATTGTAATGTAGCAAGGGAACAACAGAAGCAAGGCAGGCTGTTAAAGAGCTTGGAGATTACTTACCAAGGTCACTGTTGCCTTGCATGCTTTTCCTATAAAGTTGATGTCCAAAACTGAGCTAGCAGTAAGATATCCCAAAGGAGGAGAATGTTTAAGGAGGAGAAAATAGATGAGTCAGAAAGAGATGCCTGGTGTTTTTAAAGCACAGCACTGTCATGAATGGATATCATCAATATAAACACTATCATCTTTCATTGTAAATTACGTACATTCTTCTTGTGTTCTTGGTCAAGTCTACCAGCTGATGGTGTGGGACTCTTTGGAGAGCTCTCTCATGCCATTTCGCCCAGTCTGCCCATACTGTTTTTTGCTTTGGGGTTTCTTTTGACCTCACTCTGTATAGAACCATATTATCTGCCTTAAGGAAGTAAATGAGATGTAAAGTATATAGCATGAAGGAGAATACAGTCTTCATTGAAGCAGAAGGGAAAAAAGCTTGTTTTTTTAATGCATTCAGAAAAGTTGACTTTGACATTGTAGTACTGAAAGACATTGTAAGCATAAAAGTAAGGTTAGAGCCACTCAGGTATCCCAGAATTTGAAGGGCGTCATATTTCATTGTATGCAGTTCTAAAATGTTTATTACAGATCTTCTTATTTACAGCTCTCATGTCTCTTTTGAATCCGCAGAAGAGGAATATCAAGGGCAAACCAAGAGAAAGCGCATTCGAAGGAAGAAACAAAAGAGCAGTTTACAAATCTCTAGTAATTTACATGGAGAACAAACAGATTCGGGAATGCAAGAAACTGTTGTTCAAGATAATTTACAGCTGCAGCAAACAGACGGTCCCAGAATAAGCAAAAACAAAAAGAGGAAAATGAAAAAGAAGCGACAGAAAGAAAAAAAGAGAGCAGCTGGCCTAGTAACAAAAACTACCGGCGTGGATTTTACATATCAGCCTGACAAAAACAACAAAGAAGAAGCAGCAGGCTTAAAAGACATAGATGAAAAGGCGGATAGCCTTCTGGACTTCCTGCAGGCAACACAACAAATTTATTTTGCTGACAGTATGTACCATTCTTTCTCCTTTCTTTTTATGAGTATTACCACACAGGGGAAAATGGTTATGCATTTATTACTGCTGTAAAATGAGACAAATCTACTAAAGAAGTGTCTCTCTTGAACTCAGTAAGACATGTGAGTACCTAGTATTTGTCCCACTTTATGGTGTGTACATGAATATGTAAATTCATATAAATAGAAAAAACCTGTGGTCCTCTGTCTTTAAAAGTATTCATTGTGTTCCTTGCTCTTCTCTTAAACATTCCAGTGCCCTTTGGACAAGTGGTTAAAACTCTTCTTTCCTCTGCAAGCAAACACTCAGAAGGATTACTTGCTTTCAGAGAACTTCAAATGAGGGCAATTGCTATCCTTAACTGCTTTTATGCTTAGTATCTCTGAACCAATCTACTTTTCAGAATGTTCTCCTTCCCAGGAGGAGACTTATTTGTATTCTGTAAGGAAATCTAGACAGACAGCATGTGAAAAAACAGGGAAGATACTGTTGGCACTGGGAAAGTATACTGGCATAAACTGCTTGTGAACAAGATGAAAGCGAACTGATGCTCAATGCACATTCTATAGTACTTTTAAAAGATTGCATTGATTTATCCCTAATGGCCTATTGAATGTTCACTGGTCACTATGGAGCTGGATGGAGAATATTAAACAACTTACCTGCCTGAATTAGTCCATCTTAAGTCAGAGCTGTTGGCTTCTAGTACCATAAAATTCATCTTTTGGTTGCAGAATTACTGTAAAAACCTTGTTAAGATGACATCAGGGATTTCATGTTTATTTTTTTTCATGATCCATACATAGAATTTTCTTTGTGTAATGTTAAATTTTTCTGCTGCATCAGGTCTTCATACTAAGCCTAGCATTTGAAATCTGTCCTACTTTCTGGCTAAGGTATTTCCATCACCAAAATTAAGAATTTTACTACTTCACCATATGGCTAAGTAAATGCAAGCTAAACTACATGCATTTGCTGTAGTGGAACTCCAGAGTGACCGAGCAAGATTGAAATTCTTCAAGTTCTGCTGTTAACACATGACCCAGAACAGAAACCTGATCAATTGCTCACAGCTGTGTTGCATGTTGAGTTTTAAGAAAGAGTTGTTGATCCTCCAGCTTTCTTGCAAGTTCAGGTTTTGGCAGTTTTTGACATACTGATTGGCCCTAGTTTCAAGCCAGCAGATCAGACTGTTGAGCCAGTGAGGACCTTGGAAGCCACAGAGAGGAATTCTTAGGTGAAAGGAAGTTCATCTGCAGATGAGATATGACATCTATAAATCAGAGTGTGACTAACTTTCTTGTTAGGCAAATCCCAGTTTATATGTAGATCTGACATTATGCTGTTTGCCTTTTCTAGTTGAATGACTTTAACACTCCCTATTTTTTTGGATAAAATTGGAAGCCACTGCTTTTAGCAGCATTTTCAAATGGTCACATTGGACTATACTTCTAGTACATGTATTAAAATTCTGAATCGGGAAAATTCTGTACTTCTCAGGTGTCTTGCTGGTAAAAAGCAGAATTAAAGGGAGTTTGGTTAAAGGGACAGACAACACATTGTTACTGGAATGGAAAAGTGAATTTATGGTTTAGTACTGTATAAACAATTTTATTGGGTGTGGCTGAGCTGGAGTTCATTTGTGCACAGCAGCCCCCACAGCACTTTGGAAAGGTGTTGGTAACACAACAGAGTTTTGGCTACTGCTGGGCAGGGCTGGCATCGTATCAGCTCTGTCTCTCCAGCATTCCCCTCCACCAAGGGGCTGGGAGTGGGCAAGATCCTGGGAGGGAACACAACCAGGCCAGCTGACCCAAATTAGCCAAAGGGATATTCCATACCAGATTACATCAGCTCAGATATGAAAGCTAAGGGAGGGAGGAAGAACTGGGGGCATTTGTTATTCTACAGTGTTGGCCTTCCAGAGCAGCCACTTCATCGACTGAAGCCCTGCTTCCTGGGAAGTGGCTGAACATCACTCGCTGGTGGGAAATAGAGAATAAACCTTTCTTCCTCTTTAATTATGTGTGTGCAAACTTCCGCTAGTTTTGGTGGGGTTTTTTGTGATTTTGGGTTTTTTTAGCAAACTGCCTTATCTCAACCTATGAGTTGTTTTTCATCTCATTTTCTCTGCCGTGTCCCTCTGGGAAGGGGAGTGAAAGAATATCTTGGTGGACACCTGGCATCCAGCCAAGGTCAACCCATTAGAACAATGTTTGTCCTTCTCTGCTGTCTTGCACCCTGTAATACTTGCTTTTTAAACAAAAACATAAAGGTGCAACACCGAGGTAATTGTTTGCCTCCAGAAGTGCTTTGCAGTAGTTACAAAGAGTTGTTCCATTCTCCAAATGTGTGTGCAATTTATAATATATAGTGTGTAGGAAGCAAAAACACAGTGCTTTGGCCACAGTACAGTTTCTTCATCACACCTTCTTCCTCTGCTAACTTTGAAAATTTGATTCCTCTTGCATTCTTATCATTATGGATCCTATTGTCCTTTTTAATTACTGAATTTTGTAGTTTTCGCCTTACCATTGTTTTAATATTTAACAAAAAATGTTTAACAAGCTGTTCTTTAGTACTTAATATTTGGTTGTCAGTTGTACTAAAAAGGAAGATGCTGTCTTAGAAAAGGAAGTATAATTAGGACAATTCTGTGAGCTCACTGAATATTTTTAACATAGTTTTCTAACTGTTTTTCCAGAGAAATCAGAATGCAGAGATGCTGCTGTAAATTCAGCAACTGCCCAAGAGCTCTTACAATGTCTTGAATCTCACACCATCTCTTCCTCAGATGTGACTCATCTGCATCAGCTGAAATCCCTTGTATTGCTACAGGATACTGAGAGATTGAAGGATGCTTTGAAACAATTCCAAGAACAATCCATGATGTCTCCTGGTAGGTGCTATTCACTCATGCTCATACAGTGATATTTTTTGTGTTAATTAAAATTCACATCACTTTATTTTTTTAATCAGGAAGCTGTAAATAATTATGTAATAGTAAATATATGCTTATACAAGATAGGAAAGCGTAATTCCGACCAAATATACAATGATATCCCTTTTTCCTGTTGGTTTACAATCAATATGGAAGCTTTTCTCACTTTGCAGCAACTACAGAATACAAGATGATTCAGGGGTTTAAACCAGTATTTTTTAAACCTGAAATGTTTTAAGATGTAATCATATTTAAAGCATATTTTTAATACATTCCAGTGGTAGATTTTTTAAATTGAAGGAACTAACTTGTTCATCTTGGAGATTTCACTCCTCCAGTTACAGATTAATTTTACATGCATAAGAATCCATAAAACCCATTATTTTATTTCTTCCTTGTCACCATGTGGCTTCTTTAATACACAGACTTTGCAAGCTAAATTTTGATTTACAGTTTTGATTTTGTTTAAATATAAACATCTGGCTTAATTTTCTAAAAAATACTGTTATTAACATAAAAATTTAAAGTTACTCTTCATAACAAATGATATTCTGAAGTCATTCATAAAAAGAAAACTTTCTGTGTTACTAAATCTTTCCATGCCTGAGGCACGGGATCCTTCTGTTCTTTATATTATAACCCCTCTAATTTTAGTAGAATCTCTTCATGTACAGTTAATAATTCTTCAAGTGAATGTGGGATCAGCATGTAGTCCACGTAAAGTATAATGATTCATTTTCCGTGTAGTCTTCATTTAAACAGTCGTTGCTGCTAGTCATTAGAACTTGTGTTGCAGCATCAGACAGAAATCTACAAGATGTGCTGAATTTTCTTGCCTCCCAAAGTATTTAATCAGAGTTGAGAGCACTTGGCTATGGCGTGAGAGAATCTCAACCATTTTATATTGTGCTCCAAGTCTGTTGAAGAGTAACAGCAGAGATGATAGTGTGGGAACAGTGTAATTAAGATCATGGCCACCAGAGGCTTAACAGCAGCATTCAAAGAAGAGACATCTGCTTGTAACTTCATTAAATAATTTACAGCATGATAGTGACTAAAGATCCTCATCAAGACTGGAGCCTCCTGAATGCCGTGTGTTGGACAGAGAAAAGAGAGAATTCCTGCTTGTGATGTTCAGAGCCGATACACTGTGAAAAGGATGCTCTTAGAGAAGTACATATGTATCCTTTTAAGGGTAGATACGCAGTGTGACAACCCTTAAGGTTCTGATGGATGGGAAGTATCCACATATACATGGAATGAAATCCTTCTGTGCATTTCAAGCCTACAATCTCGGATCTTAATTATAATCACATTGTCTCACTGAATGTAATACATGTGTGCAAACCAAATAGAGCTCAACAGAATAGTGAAAATGGTATTGGCCCTTTATTGAATGAACTAATTCAGCTTCTCTTGATTAAATCCAAATGGAATTGAAGTGACAACATTCGGATATTCTTTACAGGCGTTATCTAACTTTTATACAATACAGTTGGAGTTCTGTTGGGTTTTGCAGCCTTGAGACAAGTTGCTCTGTTTACTTTTGTGTAGCAGAAATGTCAGACTGAAGAGAGAAAACAGAAGCAAATTAAACCCCCTAATTTTCCAGTGTTTGTATTCATCACCTGAAAAAGCAAAAGACAATTTTCTGAGTGATTTTTAAAATTCATTAATTTTTCTACTGGTACAGCCTGGAATTGTTTACTCTTCCAGTTGATTTTTTTTCCCCTAGTAAGTGCTGTCACTCTGGGCTCAATTTTAATCTCATTCCAAGTTCAGAGTGGTGTAACCATAGTAGTTGATTTGATATTCATGAGGTATAACAACATAAGAAAGAGGAAAATAGATTCTTATAAATTATTAAAGGATAATTAAGCACCTGCTAGTCATTAATTTTCCTCAGCAGACTTTAACAAGTACATTCTGTTTGTAATTCAGGAAATTCAGTGAATGAAAACATAATGCTCTGAAATTTTACTTTGAATTACACCTTTAATTATACTTCTTTTTCCCTACATTTGACTCAAAATCAGGTCATCTTGTCCAGTGTGGGTTTTTTTCATTTTAGTTTTCACTCCCAATGAACAGGTGATAAGAGTTATTACAAAAACCTGTTGTCTTAACAAATTCAAGTTCTTTTTCTAGAAAGACAAATTAGGGCTCTTTATGAAGGTAAAAGTGCACAGTACATAATAGTAATCTCTAATTTTTTTATGATTTTGTCTTATTACCTTGTCTTTTTTCTCTTTATTTTTACTGGGGTGCAATGTACTGGAAGGAAAGGTCATTCCATATTAACATGATAAAAAACTTGATTTTAGGAAGATGTATTATTTATACAAAACAAACATTTTTTTTCTCTGTGTTTCAAGAAGTAGTATGTTAACCCTTTTTCCCATGGTTATGATTGTGCTTAAGATGCCATCATCAAAGAAGTAAAGATGGGTGCTGTGTTTTGTTCAGTTTTATCTTTAATTCCAGGAAGGGAAGCATAAGAAAAAAATGAGAAGTGATGCATCTCTTCATATAAGTGCACATTCTCCATTAGTAAAATTTACAAATTATACATACCATTATGTCTTTTATTTCCTCATATATGTAGCTTACGGTTTCATTGAACTTTCCACTGGGGTTACCAAGTCCCACTTGGCAAGCTTATGCCTACTGATGATAAATGTGCTTTAGAATAAAGCCATGGGCTGCTCAAGGTCAGCAGATTACAAATTGAAAACCACTGGTTCAATACCATGATTTGGTATCTTCTTTTCATCTCTTAGCATTTTACTCAGATTGGAAATCACAATGCATCCAAAAGGAAAAAGAAACAAGAAATAAATTTCTGTTTTATCTGAAGCTCTTAGATCCTGCTATTTGCAGTCATATCGAAGAAAGGCCTAACAAGGGTGATGGTAGGGTCTGATAAATTTTGCAGGAAAAGGAAATACCAAGGAGATTCAGACACAAAAAATTATCAACAGTAATTATTATCTTTTAACCCTTCATTTAAATGAGAAAAAATACTTAAGAAAATCTGTATGTTTCAGAGGTACTGGTTGTACTGTTCAGTTGTCATCCTCCATCAACTTACCTTGTACTTTGTGCTTCAGATTACTCCGTCAAGTTACCTTTGACCTTGTACGTGAGTGATCAAAGTTGAGGTTGGTCAAGGGTATTCATGTGAACATGGTTATTTAGAGTGGCATTGTTCTCAGTCTGTAATAGAGAGCAAAATGCCCTATTACTATTTCCATTTATTTTGTAGTCTTTAACAAAAAGTACTTACCTCTACCTAAAATCTTCTGTAAGTGCAGGGAAGAGAATGCTCAGAAGTCACATAGACATGGATGTCTTGTGATGGGGGCTTTGCTGATCTCTGTTAGAAAGTCCGTGGCAGTTAGCAAAAGGAAGCCAGAGACCTTCATGATCCTCCACGGTGCAGTGGGCAAAGGACAAGAGCTGTGACTGAAAGTAATGCTCCCTTTGGTAGTTGGAAACGAGCTTTTAAATGAGAGCTACTTAATTCCCATTTCACATCAATTATTAAAGCATAGGTGATCACCTAATTAAAAAAAGAGTCATTATCTCCTAATTTATGAACTCATTTATGAACTTCTACTCATCATCTTCATTCTATTATCTATTAACATTTTCCCTTTGTTGGTTAGTTTCAAATCTCAAACATACTCTTCCCTTGTTGCCTAGGAAATTATCACTCATGGCAGAGCTAGAAGCTTCTTCTAACTGCCTTTTTTTGGAGAACTGTCATTTATATAAGTCTTCGTTGCAGGGGGAGGTACATTTTTCAGACCAGAATTAATATAGTTACTGTGTGCCAACAATGCAGAGGCTGGATATACAGAGGACTTAAAATTATTAAATTTACACTTCTGGTTTTTTGAATGAATGAGCATTCAAATAAAAGGAAAAGAAATTTGAAACTATGTTAGCATGATACTATAGAATCATCTTAAATGTGATTATTATGTAATAAGTACTGCACAAAGTCCTATCATTAAAAATCAGTGAAGTCACATAGATAATCTCTGAATTAAGACAGAAGCTGTAGCATTTTGAGGCTTTAATGCAGCTATCTGTACAATATGACTCGTTCTCAACTGGGGCTTCTAGGTACTACTGTAAGTTAAATCATTATGTGTGAAATTACTCTCTAGGCAGAAAGAAGCCTTGCTCATATGATCATGTCATATAAATCGCTTTTTTTTTCTGAATTATTGAATCATAACAAATAGGAAATTTCAAAGTGTACGAACAAAGTTGTTTCTCATACAAATCACTGACCTCCTAAAATAAAATGCACCTGCTTATATAGAAATTCATATGTATTAGTCTTCAAGCTCCAATATCTCCATTGGTTTTACTGAAATGTTAATACTGAATGGAAACAGATATTCGCACAAGTCTTTTTCTTAGTGTTCAGAAATGTCATGGAGGTGTTTCAGGAGGAATGTGTTTTCTTTGTTTTCAGATCATGCCAAGGTAGCCATGTCTCTGTTTCACTACTGGATTACAGATATCCTTCCTGTGAAGAACAGGAAATAAAGCCTTGTCCCCGGCTTGGTATGCACAGGATTAAAATTTAATATACAAACTCTTAACCAAGTAGCAATTGCTCAGGAAGAGAAGTGTCAAAACACATTCTACACCTTCAGGTAAATGACTTCTTTTTCTGTGTTACAAACTCCAGAAGACAATAAAGGTATAACTACAATGTGACTCATGATTGGTTGGTCAAGAGTGTGGCCTGAGTCTTCAGCTGCTTTAATATGTACATTTCACTTTAGGATAAGGGACTTAACTGGATAAAGTCTTTACCAGGTATTTTGTTTAAGAAGTATAATATTATGCTTTTTGTTTGTAAATTTATCATTTCTTCCTGGAAGTTATATTTCTTGACTTTTTTTGTATATCTGCTTGCCTGGAAAACAGAACTATATTTTTTTATATTTAAACCTAAGCAACAAAATGTCTGAGGAATGTATTTTTCCTGAATAAACTGCTAAATTATGGAAGTGGATACGTTTCTACTTGTGGGTCATGTTCTTCCTGTTTGAAGTTATGCAGAAACTTGGATGGCATTTTCAGAACTACTCCATGGCTTAGCCTGTTACAATCCAGTGGGTTTCACTGACTGCAGAGTTATGGGACTGGATTCTCTCTCACTGATTACTGTGTAATCTGTCTACTGCTGTGTAATATTTCTGCTATGGAATTTATCCAAGTGTAGATACTACAGTAAGTAATATCCATGGTTGTAAAATGTTTTGGAATCATGAAGAAAAAAGTGCTTAGTGAGAGGCTCTGCTTTCACCTGCGTCGTTCATCGGATAGGTGATACAGCGCAAACCATATCTTATATCTAGGTATGTTAGCTTTGTCATTAGTAAGATGGGGGCAACATGTTTAATTCCTCTGAGATGTGCTTGGAGATATACTACTGATGAGACTATGTAAACATTGAATGGGTTTTTTTGCTTTGTTTTTTCTGTTTTGTTATATTGCCTGATACATCCTGTTGCAAGGCACTGGTTTACTGATGCTCAAAATTTGTAATAAAAATACAGTCATACCTCTTTCTCATTAATTGAAGAAATTAAAAGCTGTTTGGTAATACACCAAATGATTGCAGGTGCAGAAAAACCAGTCTTATTGCTAAGAGAGCTTTGTGCAGCTCTGAAGAACTTGAGTTTGGTCTATATCTGCTAGGAAAGGTGTATAAACCAGCCTTTGCTGAGGGGAAACTAGTAGTGTGTTCCCTGTTTTAATGCCCCTGAATTGCTAACACATAGGCATTGAACTGTAGTTGTGACTTTTCACTGAGATCCTGTGTGCCTCAGTCCCACATCTGGAGAAAGAAGAAAACATGACTTGAATGTGAAGCACTTAGATACTCTTAACTGACTCATGGGAAATGAATCACTTCATCCTCACTTTAAGTTTTGAGTGTCACACAGTAAATGAGGCCTAGGAGCTGCAAAAAAGGATGCACAGCAACTCATTAGGTAAACATCATTTGTCCTAAACACTGAATATTAAAAAAATAAATGAGGTCATGTACTTAAAGACAGACTTTCGAAACACAAGTACAAAAGAGATCAGATTAGGACCACAAAAATAACTGTACTGTCTGCATTTCCTCATACTTGAGTGACTGTGCTGAGAGATGTTATAAGGCTGCTGCCTTGGGTAGACCCCAGGATTCCTCCTCCTTGTCCTCTGGATCCCAGGTTTGTGTACCTGGAGATCTGGATATCAGTGTAGGTGACTCCAGTTTCTACATTTCCAGGTTCAAACAGTAGCAATGCTTAAGCACA
Source organism: Eulacestoma nigropectus (assembly GCA_013397775.1). Taxonomy (NCBI): domain Eukaryota; kingdom Metazoa; phylum Chordata; class Aves; order Passeriformes; genus Eulacestoma; species Eulacestoma nigropectus. Next base: position 588,566 of record VZTE01000960.1, on the reverse strand, counting down.
TAGCTCAGGAATGCACACACACAACACTCATATGGCTGACTACTCAGCCCTTTGATCTCTTGAATAGCAGGACAGCCACTCTCCTATCCCTGCCCGGATTCTGGGCCCTCATGCCCGCTCTATGGCTCTCCTGCACACCAGCTAGTCCAGCGTGGAACACACTACCACACGTTCACACACTCATCTCACAAGCACTCATGCACTCGTGTCACAGCTTTGTTTACTGCTTTAGTTTCTCTTACTTATTATTTCTCTTTCAGTGCTTGGCCATTTCTCATAATCATAGAATGATTTGAGTTGGAAGGGACATAAAGATCATCAAGTTCCAGCCCCCCTGCCATGCTCAGGTGTCGCTGTAGAGCCAGGAACGGAGAGATGTAGCAACATCAAATCCAGCGAAAGAATGAATGGTTTATTAATTTTTCAATCATTTTTATATAGTCTAGTTCCATAAAGCGATGGACAATGTTCACACACCTCCTAGGGTGATTGGTTTAGGTTCTATCACATCCATGATAAAACATTTCTCAGCGTACCATAAACAGAACTTAGCAAAACACCAGATGTGACTATTGTCTGGATAAACTATCTTACTGTTTTCATATCTTGCATGAGAAAGGAAAGGTTCTCAAAGAATTAATGCAAGAAGCTAGAAAATTCATCTGCTAGCAGCATTTCAGTATCCACAGTCAGGGACACCTTCCACTAGACCAGGTTGCTCAATATTAAATTGATTTTTAAAATTCAATTGAATTTTGAATAGCTGCGTATAGATGAGCAGATTTTGATATCTTTGCCAAACAGAAATATTTTCACAGAATCACAGAATGGGTAAGATTGGAAGGGACCACAGTGGGGTTATCTGATCCAGCCTTGTGTCGCTGTTGAGACAAACACGACATAACAGAACCCCACGGGTACAGGGAAAGTAAAAGTTTCTTTATTTATCAAATGGCCAGTGTCATTATATACTCTTCTGTATGTTTATCATTCATGTCGAATGTACATTCGTTGCTTAACTACTACAACAGATTCATTGGCTATTATTTAACTACAACATACTATTACTGGCTACTTATAGCATAAGCATTTTAAGCATTCTTAGCATTCAGAAAAACACCAGGTGCAGCCTTGTTGCTATTTTCTCTTTCCGTTGTTTAGATTTCTTGCTTCTGTTGACACTAAATTTCTCACAGCTTCTCAAGAGTACAAACGGATTGTGGTAAGATCAGTGTTGGAATCAGACAGGCTTGCTGACCTGCTCTTAATTCCCACAGCCTCGCTGCTCAAGCAGGGTAAAATTTTGTACTATTCCAGTGAGTAAAAGTTTGCAGGTCAAAAATGTACTTTGCTTGAATCAGGTAATAATGGGGAAAAGATTATTTTCAGTCTTTCTTTTTTCCCTTTGCTTTTAGCACTGTAAGAGCCTTATATTCTGTGCAGAAATCAGCTGGCCCCAGCTAAGCAAGCCCGGGAGCAGTTTCTGAGCGTAGCCAGTTTGTCAGTGATACCTGATGTCTTTGCAAATGACCTGAGATAGGAGCTGAATCTTACACTTACCAAACCTGCCACTGTTGCACTAACAGGGATTATGAAGAGGATGCTAAAGAGTTTAGAAAATTGGACCAAATTCAAGCAGATAAACTGTAGATTGTCATTGTAGATAAATGCAATTGCTAAGAGTGTATTTGTTTCTGAAACAAATGTGCCAGACAATGGTGTGCTGAACTGCAACATGCCTGAGGACACTTAAAAGCAATGCACAGAAGAACACAGCAGAAAGATCTAGTTTAAAAGCAAAAGAAATGGACATTACTCATTATTTAAATTAGGGAGTGTACTAAAAATGGCAGGGGTTCCATATTTGACATCCTAGTTGCAGTCAAAAAGATTTCATACATCATGATTTTAATACCTGGTCACTTTTCTGCACTGCTTCTCTAAAAGAAATTGTGCTCAATCTCCTTACACCTTTTCAGGTGTATTTGAGCAGTGGCATAACAACGTGGCTGAGGTACAAAAACTGAAAAATTTAAATTAATATCCACATTGAACACTGTTTTTCATTTCACTATACATGGTTCCTTCAATGTAGCAATGAAACATTTATCCCTTTATATTTTCATGCTAAACTTATAAATGGCAAAGGAGATGGCCTTGAATTTTTGCTTCTTCATCATCATTCAGTTTAGTGAATGTGCTGCATTATGTGGAATTTCTGAAACATGGAAGAGTTTTTAAAGAGGATTTTGCATCAGAATACTTCTGGCTAAACTGTACACACACTATTATTAACATATTTCAAACCTCCATGAAGACAGAACTTTAAAATTTTGGGTTTAAAACCTACACGGACTCCAAGAGTAGGAAGAATTTAAGGATCAACTGGAACGTAACCTGCATGTGTCTTCACAGGCTAACTTTCTAGTTTACATAATTGAGCAGTGCATCATAAGTAAGGAGCAGCAGCACAGTGGGAGGGAAATTGGTCTCTGAGAGGCAGCGGTCCCTTACCAGCATGTACAAGGAAGACCACGGGCTGAAGCCTTTTTAAGGTATCTGTAGTAGTGAATAAGCTGGTCACTGCACTTGTATGCAAGGGTATGAGTTCAAAGCCATTATCTCTATATATAGGTATATGTTTTATTCTTAAAATTACCTGTAAGACCTTAATTTTTCTCTTTTGTGGAAATGTAATATAGGAATCAATCTCTAATGTTAGATATTTTTGCTGCTTTGTTGGTGCAATATTTTATGTAGTACTTTACAATCATGTAGAGTTATAAATTCCTTAATATGTTTTCTATGACAGCTGGCTCTTCTCTCCTGCACCAGTGTAGGGAGTTACTACTCAATAGGCTGAATGTCTGAAATGACATCTGGGGGAAAAAAATAACTTAAAAAAAACCAAAAAAACCCCACACAACAACACCACCAAAGGAAAAAAAAGAAAAACAAGGGAAAAAAATGGTGAATGGCAGCATGAAGGCAGAAGATTTTTAAGCTGTCTTTCACCAAAGAAAACTTATTTCACCCAGTAATACCATGTATGTCATAAAACCAGTCCACAGACATAGAGTGGAAAGAGGTGTGTGTTATGCATGTACGATATGCTACACATTGGGCATAATAATAGAGAGAGGTAGTGCAAAAGATGGCAACCTGTAGGATTGGGAAAACGTATTTTATTTAATTTTTAGGGAAACCTCACGTTACAGCTATGCAGGTTTTGTAGTTAATTGCTTCAGCCCTAGATTGCTCCTAAGGAGGGATGTATTGCACATGTTTATGCAGCTAAATAAGCTCACTCTTTACTGCTTTATCCTCGGCATTGCATATGAGTAAATTTTGTTTGTTTTAAACTGTTAGATGTATGCAGGACTGGGGGTGGGGGGGAAACATATGATTAAAAAAGCCCAGAAGTTTAGTTGCTGTATTTGTTTACTATCTCGAAGAATCTAGGAAAAAACTATATATTCTATGATTATATGAAACTGCATATGCACCACAGTCAGTGAAGGTCAAATATATAGCTTTAATAAGGATGTTCTCCAAGTTGAATGCTTAACTTTGTAGAATTAATAGTCTGTAGTCACTTTAATGAACTCCATACTCTGGTAAAGTGTATAAGCAAGCTGTAGTTCTCTTTTACATTCTTACTGCAAGGCTACATCCTGTTTGAGGATACATAATGGACAAAAAAGAAGTGTAATCTAAGATTGAAGAGGAGTACCCAAAAACAGAAGGAATGAATCCTTGGTTCAATACTTACATTTGCATCAACTCCAGGCTGCTATAGGTTGCATCAAGTAGGGGCTTCTTTTCTTCACTTTCAAGATGTTTGCCAGTCTTCTCCATCCCTCATTCAGTGCACAGATGATTTCTCCATCTCTGTCAGCCTCTGCTATTAACTTCCATCACCCATTTGCCATACTTGCAGATTAACGTATTTTTGCTTTTTCCCCACAGTGCTTTCCACAACTCTACAGCACAACCTTTCCATTGTCTTCCCTTCCTTCTTTAAAGCTCTCTTTTGCTGTGATCCTGCCCAAAACCTTGGTCATAGCCTGGTCGGTATGGTGCTAGGACAACTGCCTACTGTGCTGACTAATGTTGCCTTACTGTCTGTGTCCTCTCATATCAATCTCTGTGTTCTCTCCCCTGTTTTCTTCTTTCCTTAAACGAGTAGCAGTTTGATGCAGGATTTGCCTTGCTGCACAGCACCAGCACAGCCACTTGCTATCACATCTGAGATGACAGTGTGCTCGGGAAATGCAATAGACCTATCCACAATGGAGAACATGCTTGAATATGTGGGCAAGGCTGCTGATAGTTTAAAGTGACTTCATAATTTTATATTGCACACGTGATCAGTTTGGAGGCAGTGTTCTTCTGCAGCTTGCTAAGGAGAGCTTGGAGGCATGCAGGGTGGGATTCATTTCTCCTGACTTCAGATGTCTGCACTATAGCTTTTACCATCTTGAGCTGCCTATTTTAAAGAACTTTCTAATCCCTGGGATTAAAAAGCCTGATATAACTGACTGCTGCTAGACATCTATTTTAGAATTGGAACAATGGTACTACCAATGGGAGAATTTAGGGCTTTATGTTGACTGGAATGGAAGCATAAATAGGTAAATCATGAAAACATCTGCATTGCAGACATCTGGATCTTGTTTAAAAAAAAAAAAAAAGAAAAAAATGAATGAAAAAAAGATAGTTTACTGCATCTGAGAAAAGGAGAGGAATGTGCATGTAGCATGATGAAAACATCACTTGCTTCTGATGCTGGGCTGGCAGTGGCAAGTTCTTTTAGCTTGGACAGGGCTGTGACCCCCTCTCCTTGATGTTTTCATGGCTTCTTTTGGGAAGCTACTGCTTAGGAGTGGTAGAAGGGAAAAGGAGAAGAAGAGTAAGGAGCTGTTGTACAGCTGTGCCTGGAATTCACCCAACACAAACTGAGGAGATGCTTCTCCTGTTCTTCTTGTTCCCTTCATGTGATCATGCACAAAGCAGCCTCCACCATTTCTCAGGCAGACTCAGTAAAAGCTTGCTTCCTCCTCCCAGTGGCAGTAATCAAGTGGAAGTGGCTATAAATGCACAAAGAAAGTAACCATTGCTAGGAATACCAAACTGATCAGCGATTACCTGGATTCTACAGAAGGAATCAATACCAAATATAGTTTTTTTCAGAATCACAGATGTAATCACTGAACTCTCTAGACATAATGATAGCTATTTGATCTCTGTCTCGCATGTGGGAGCTTAAAATGAAGGTCATGTTCAAATTTGATTGGAATTCAGGGAAAGCTGCTTGGCTTATTACCATTACTATAGTGCTGGATTCTATTTACATTGGTAAACAGTTTAAAATACTTGACATGTTTTTCAATTAAAACTGTGATTGCACACTGACAGACCAAAGTTCATTGATTTTTCCAACCACATTAAACTAAGTACATGACACAGTGTTTCATTTAGCCTGTCTGCTTAACCCTTTCACCTTAATTCAATTACCCAGAATAAAATTAGTGTGTAAAATATTAAGTAACTCTAAATTTCTAAATTAGAAAACATTGCAAGAATATATTCATCTCAATGGCTTCTGACATATATTTATTACTATATGATTTACAATCTGCTATGGATCACATTGTTATCCAGATGGTAAAAGTCAGTCAGAAAGTTTTTCCTCTATACTCATTCAGTAAATTGATAGATTCATGGAAGGTAAGACTGGAAAGGATGTGAGATTATCTTCTCTGACCCCATCTGGATCCCTGGTCATAAGTTTTCCTTTTACTTCAGGGTGAAGACCAGTCTGACAAAAGTACAATTTGTGGTTTTTGCTAAAGCAAGTCGTGTTCAGAGACATGCCAGCTTGATTTAAAGACATCAAGGAATGAAGACTTAGCCCCTTCTTTAGTCACTTATTCCAGTACTCAATCACTTTCATGCTTAGAATCATGTGCCTTATTTTAAATTTGAATTTCTCTAGATTTAAGTTTCAGCCATTAGTTCTTGATGTGCTTCTCTTCATTACATTAAGTAGTCCCTCACTAGCCACTATTTTCTGTCTGTGAAAGTTTTTGAACACTGTAGTCGAGCTACAAGGCAACCTTCTTTTTGACACCCTAAGTATTATCTCTTTAAACTATTTGATTTAGGGCATTTTCTGTAGCCTCCAACTCTCTCATACATTCTCTCCATTTTTTTCCCACCATTTAGGAAACAAGTGTGCTGGAACTGAACATAGAAACTTAGCTTTAAGTTAAAACTTAGCTTTAAGTTAAAACTTAGCTTTAGCATTTAAAATCTCAGCAGTGCCAACTTTTGTAGTCACTGTTTCATTGGTTTTGGATCAACTTCTTGCCATAGGATTGTATAGGAAGTCCATGTTGAATTATTTTTAATAGTAGATGAGTACTCTTGAAATTTATTGCTTTCCAGGATTTAGTCCTTGGTTCCATACTTAATGTTTGTAAATGTTTGTCTTTCTATTTGGCTGTATTAACTTAATTTTTTTTTTACTATGTCTAGATTAGTAAATGATGGATCATTTTGTATGCCTGTACTGCTTTCATTAGTATTGACTATCTGCTAATCTTGGTGACATCTGCACATTTTACCAGCAATGATTACGTTTTCTTCCAGATTATCAGTAAAAATGCTGAACATGTCAAGTTCTGATATTAATTTTTATGGGATTCAAAGAGAAATAACATTATTCAGTCATGATTCCCTATTTGTACCTTCTTTTTGAAAACAAAAAAACTGAAATAATCTAGTAGATTTCTAATGTATTTAACATGTATTTATTGTATTATATGCTCTATTTATTTTGATCAGAAAGTCATGTGGCACTGGGTGTGATAGTTGTCAACAAGTATTTCTTCAGTTTTCTTCAGAATGATTGTGTTGTAAGAGTCTTTATTTTTAAACATCAAGAGAAAATTCATATTTTTTTCTTTTCCTGCAAGATGTGATCCATAGTTTTAGTTAGAAAGGTGTCTGTTGTTTGTATTATCTGTTGTGTTGTGTTTCTTTCGTCTGGTAATTGAAGAAAGATCCCTGCAACAAGTTCATTAACTGGTCATGAATAAAACAGGTTTGAGATGTAGAAGTTTGCTTGCAAAGTTTCATTCACAGTTTTATAGTGGGATATGTACATTCTCAGTTTCTTACAGAAACAGTTCTCTGAGCAGATTTCTAGGCTGCAGCCACAGGCACGTTAACTGTCAGCATCAGCATGAGGTATCTAAACCCTAAGATAAGATCAATGTAAGGATTCATCAGAAATATTAATTGAACTGTGGCTATATAGGCCCCTTCAGACAAACAACATAGAGCCTTCAGCTCCAAGAATCTGGCTCACTGCTAATATAGAACAGCTTGCAGGATCCTGAGAGTTTCCTTAACTCTCCCCTGCACTGGGAAGTCTTAGGGGGAAAAAAGCAGTGTTTCTGTCAGAATGTCCTGGTACTATCCTTTCTTTCAGTCTGAGTCCTTTATGCATAAGCAAAAAACATCAAAGTTCAATATCAAGCCAAAAACGGTTTGGGTGTCCTTGTCAGGCTACCTAAGGCACAAAGACTTTGATGACTGTTGTGTTTCTAAAAGTCCCCTCTCCATCTATTTTTTCCGTAATTTGCAGGCCTTGCAAAGTGAAAAGTGGTCTCAGTCAACCTTGCGGGTACCACAGAGTGAGAATTTGAACATGGGCAGATCCTGGGAAGCATCTGGCAACAGTGGCTTACTGAGGGGGTGTGAACAGGAGGGAAGGAGACACAAGTGTAGCTTTTCCCTTGTAGGTTGTGATGGTGACCCACAGACCCGTTCAGCTTTGTGCTTGATGGCATTCTCGTGGGCAACCTGAGACTTGCATTTTTAAATGAGAGCGGTGGAAAACTTGGGAGATAAGTCACAAAGATGAGATGACATTGAGCAAGTATTTCCAAGAGGATCATTAGTCTTTTGAATAGCAACTGTGGGACCTCTCTGTCAACCTTGGTGCAAGCTCCAGTTGTCCAAGGCTGATCGTAGGAATCACTGGTGTCCTGAAATCATAGTTGCTTTGTACAGCAGTCTCTTGAATGGTATTTAGCTTGAAGCTAACCAAAGAAAAAAGTCTCAAATTATACAAAAACCATAAAACTATTTTTTAGAAATCCAAACTAGGCCAATCTTTGCCACTTTTTTTACCTTCTTATCTATGTTATCACAGAGGTGTTACTGTCATTCCTGATTGGTTCTGCCTTGGCCAGCAGTGGGTCTGTCTCGGAGCTGTCTGGCACTGGCTCTGCTAGACGTAGGGGAAGCTTCTGGCAGCTGCTCATAGAAGCCCCTGCTGTAGCCCCTGCGCTACCGAAACCTGACCACACAAACCCAATACAATTATCAACCCTATTTTCAGCACAATCCAAAACAGCCCCACAGCAGCTACTGGGAATTAACCTTACCCCAGTCAAAACCAGCCCTCCAGGATATGCATGCCACCTGAAAAACCTACCCAACAAAAGCATTCTGACAATTGTTATTCTTTCTCTTCTTTGGGTTCAAATCTGAGTCCATGGACCTGAATATTATCTCAGTGCATGGAGTGGTGTGCTGGCAATGCATTATGCCCTGCAGCATTATTCATCCCCCTTCCCAATCCAGCAGCCTGTGCTTTTGAACAAGAGTCATTACAACTGGGCATGCTGTGCTCTGGGATGCCTTAAGGCAGCAGAAATGTCTGCAATCCAGCTCTCAGCTCAAGAGTATTGTGCACCAGGATATTAACTGTAAAACTGGCAATATTGCTTTGGTGCAGAGGCTTCCTCCAGGCACCCACAAGACAGATGGCTTTATCAGTACACAGCCATTCACCTCTGCATTGCAATTGGAAAGAAGTACAAGCAAATTTCCAACTATCTTTGCTAAGCAATTTTACAGCTGTCTATCTGAAATTAAAGCACCCTGTCTTGCTTGTGCTTTGCATTTTTATAGTGACTCGCAATCTTCTTTCTACAGTGCTACACTCAGCCTTCCATTGGGTTTCTGATGCTCACAGAAATATGTGACACTAAGCTAATGAAGATGAGTGTTTCAGGCTGTAGGGAACCAAGCAAAGGAGAAATCTGTGTAATCTGTATAATTGGACACTTCTACAGTATAAAAAACAAATCATCTCTAGCAGGCAAAGGCCTTTGTGTACAAGTTCATAGGAATGTATTGATCTGCACCTTGTGGAAAGTCTTTGTAGAGCCTATACAAAGGGCAGCTTCCCACCCACAGCCCATCAGTCCCATTCCTCCTAACTGAACTGCACAGGTCTTCGGATAGGTATGATCCAAGGACTGAAGCAGTGGGTTTCTCAGTAACTGAATGTTTGTCCCACTCAAATGAGTGGGAATCCGTGAACACATCTCTTAAGTTGGAGTGATTTTCCATCGGACTCAAAACTGGTCAGAGGTAAATTTTAAGATGAAGAAATCAGGGCATGTGCACCCCTTGGCAATTGTCTTACCTGTGCTCCAGTTTTCAAATAAAGTCCAGCTTCCCATACGTGAGAGGTAAGAGTGAAACATCCTTAAAGAGTAGTACCACCTCTCCATCAGGGAAAAACAGAGGGAGGGCTGAGATTTCTATAAGCTGTTAAGTGGGAGGAGTTTACAGTCAGCTCTGAAAGTAACTTCCAGGCGGGAGAGTCTGCCACTGCAGTTCTTAACTCACGAAGAAGCTCTGCACTGAAAGCAGTCTCTGCATTCAGACTGGAGAAGTCAATGTCTGTCAATGAAGTCAATCAGCAAAAATCTTGTTGACAAGGCTTGTGGTGCAGGAAAGAGGATTTTTTTTTTTTACCTTTGTATATTAGTGCAGTGAATCCACGTTCATTTCCTGCCTTGGAGAAGGAATATGGGAAGATGGAAGAAGCCCTCCATCTTAACTCTGAGTTAGAAGAGAAGATCCCAACAGCTTGTGTTTTGACCCCTTGATTTGTCTGGGAAGACTATTGAAGCTTTGGTAAAAACACAGAACTCCATACACAGGAAGGAGGGAAGCAGGGAAGAAGAGTAGAAGGACACATACAACTTGAAGAGGCCTGTTTGCAGATTCTTCATAAAGAAAGTTTTCTTACTTTTCTTTGTACCCTTTTTGCCTTTTCCTGCAACTTTCCTAAGTCTACTTCATCCTTTCAAAAATGAGAAAACAAAAACTGCCCATGTTATTAAAAATCCTGGTTCACCACACATTTTTTGAAATGTGCTCTGGTTTGTTTTCTAGTCCTTTTCAAATAATTTGGTTGGTTTTTTGACCCCTTGCTGGGTATGGAGCTGGCATCTTCATGGTATTTTTTAATTCCTGAACAGACCTTATCAGTTTACGTAATAATGTGCACCATTTTGTGATATCCTACATGGAATTACACCTGCCATTTTATCTCAAGTTGTCCATGATCATAGTGCTTTTCTGCAGCTTTGCACAGTCAGCTTTTGATTTTAATCCCTGCGATAACTGTAATGGAATCAGCAGTCTCTGTTCTCCCTTTATTCATCACCTTTTCCAGGTCATTTTAAGACTTTGCTGAGCAGGACAGATCCTGGCAAAAAGTCCCGAAGGATTATGTTGGTGATTCCCTTCCAGTAGGAAAACTGCATTCCTACTTCTTTTTCATATTTTTTAATTGCTTATTCATTCAAATGAGGATGTTCTTAGCCCATGAGACTTCCTTTTAAAGGGCTTTTTCTCCATTTAATTGTAAAAATGTACTTTAATACACCTTGTTTGCTTATTTGCCGATTCCTCAAAAAAAAATGCCAGTAGGCTCGTGAAGTGTGTCTTCCTTTTACGGATGCTTAATGGAGTGCTTCCCAATATATTTTTCCATGTGTCTGCTCATTCTGTTCCTTGCAGTGGCTTCTACTGATTTGCTGAACAAGGACATCATGTTCACTCATCTGTAGTTCCTCAGATCACCCCTGGAATCCTTTGTAAAAATTAGTCATTTCCCTGCCTTCTCATCCCCTGATACAGACGATTCCCAGAGAAAGGTTACATGCTGTGGCTTGCAGTGGTGTTATTTCATCCTTCGGTTGGTTTAGAGCTCTTAGGTGAATTCCATCTGGTCCTAGTGAGCATTAGGATTGTGCCCTGGGAAATGTGATCTCTGAAGAGAGAACTCCATGCCAAGTCCAGTGGATCGTACTTAAGTGCAAATGCTCACTGCTCTGACCCTCATTTTGTTTTCCACTCCTAGGCAATTTGAATTCTGTTTTAGTAATTTCTGCTTGGCCTCACAGTCAGACATCTACAACATCAGAATAAAGACCACCTAATGAAAAAATAAATGTTACAGAAATGGTGCTCTTTGGATTAATGTATTTGTCATGCTTTATTTCATATTTATTGCATAGATTTTTTTACCCTCTTCTTAAGCTGATGTAAGAATCTTGCAGTGTTCAGCTAGAGAGTTCACAACATAAGACATGTACCTTTGCTAGGATTATGCCTGAAAATAGACTACCAATAGTGTTAAATAGCCACAACTATGCTGGTACAATGCCATGCCAGAAGTAATAGATGTCTGTTTAAGGAATTAGAACATTTAAATTGGAAGACAGACAGTAAGGAATGGGAACCATGTGCCATCAGCAATATGAAGGAAATTGAAAGGAACTAAAACAAGGGAGCATACCAGAAAAGCATGCAAGAACAAAAATTTAGCTAGCAAGGTTCCCACTAAAGCTATGTAATTTAATTTAAAGCTTTGAAGGATTTTCTGTCATACTTGGAAAGCTCAAGTAATTTATATCTTCTTATATATTAGTTTAAAGTCTTACAAGAGAATTTACAGACCTTTTGTGGTTTTGGTGGACTAATTCACTAGCCTCTTGCATTGGAGACACACAGCATTCTGCAAAATACATTCAGGATGAATCAAAGCATTTACAGTTTCTAAATCAGAAACCATTTTTGATTTAGAGAAACCATTGCCCCTAAATGTAAGAAAATTTCCTAGGAAACCACTGTGGAAGACTTTAGAACCTCTGGATGTTTAGACACATTTTTCTAGTTCAGGAATGGTAAATGTCAGTAAAATTATACATTTTCATAATAGCTCTACATTCATTCTAACTGTGATCACATGTGGAACAAGTTCCAGCCCCTCCAAAAAGAAGATTGTACGGGGTTGTTTAGAAGGTGGAACAGGTGCTTTTGTAGAATTCATGACTCACAATTTGTAAAGCCATAAGGAATATAGTAACTATAGTAACTATTTTGACTGAAAATTTTGTTTGAAAGGAACAGAGAGGTACCAATGAAATGACTGGCTGAAGTGGTGTACTTCTGTTGTATATCAGCGCTTTAGAATCAATCAGAACCAAAACAGTGGTCATGCTTTGACTGTATCTGTGTCTTCTTACAAAGAATCCTTTTCTATTCCAGAGTCCTGATACCCTAGATAGCCCCACTGCAGCTATAATTTCACACTGTGGCTGTGCTCTGAAACAAATGAAACATGTCCCTAAGTTACAGAAAAGCACAGCATGCTGTATGTTAGGGTGGTTCACACACACAAAATATGGCAGTTCTTTGCAAGCCATCCAGTCATGCACAGGCATTGTAGGAGATCTCACAGCCTTCTACCCTCATCTGCCATACCCAAATTCCTGCACTTCTGGAATTACATGTCAGAAGGCTGCTTCCTAAGCTCTCTCACTTGTGTGGCCCTCGGGGACTTGGCGTGTGTGTAACGGGGTTGCAGTGTGGGAGATACATGAGGAGAAAGAACCCTGTCCGATAGTTGGTTGCATATGCATCTGCTCATGGGCACAGTTTTACTCATGAGAAAATTTCCCAGCAGCACTACAGCACTTTTGGGAATGATCTGTCCAGCTTTTTACAAACAAATTCAAATTCCAGAGGCTCTGAGCTGTGTGTGTATGTGCAGTGGGCAGGTTACAATGGTTACACAGGTCAGTATCTCTATGCTGAGTATCAAGATGCAGAAAATATCTGGGGTGCTGTGGTGAAACCTTGCATGATTTGGAACCTCCTGCAGATGGAATGAGGGATGCCCATGAGGACATGTAGTATGACAGTCCAGCTTTTAAGTCTCGTCAGCCACAGTAGCAGCAAAGGACACAACCTGAAGAGTTCTCAGCACAGATCGTAATAAAATATCTCATACCAGCTCTTACAGTGAAAAACACCCACTGAGGATGGCCAGCCAGCAACACATGTTCAGCCTGGCATGGGAGCCAGTGTCTGGTGGGTGTCTTGATGTAGACACCCATTTTAGTGGACTTTGGGGAGTAGAGCAGAATGAGAGAACATGCCTTGCTCCTTAACAAGCTTGCCCCTCTTTGCTCCTAAACAGATGGGAAATTGCAGGCTGTTAGCAGGAAAGAGCCTAATGCCTTGTTTCTGTGCAAAATAGCTGCCATTGTGTGTCACTCCTTTAGAGCAACAAATCATCTACTGTCATGGATTAATAACAGCTAAATGGTACACACAGTCAGAGGAGTGCATGTGCTCTTAAGTAATGATGTGTCTTGCGACTCATGTATCCAGATACATCCACAGGGGTGCCATAGGCTTCCCACATCAGATCGGCACTGCCTTGGTAGCTGAGAAACAGCTTTATGTAAAGGGTGATCCCCACCTTCTTCACAAGCAGTCAGGACTGCATTGCATGCCCTTCGGTGCACTACCTTGCTTATGAAGTGCATGCTCTGAATACTGGGACATGGCAGGACAGGGCATTGCACTTGTGAGAAAAAGGGAACTCTGTTAACAACTGTTTCCAGGGTTAGCTGGGACTCTGGACCTCTGCTGGAAGTCTGTCCACTGCCTGCCAGGTATGAGCCTTGCCAGAATAATGGCTATAGGTAAGTCTGTCCAGCAGTATGCACCCAGATGATTCTCAGGTCAGTGAGCACAGCTCTCAGGCCAAGTGTTGCAGCTTCTCTCGTAGCATGCTGTGCTGGTTGACCTCTGAACTCACCGAAGAAGCAGCAAGGCATAAAGCTGTTGCTCCAAAAAGACAGTTGTAATTCTGCTGTGCATTTTAAACTGGACCAACTCTCCAGGACTGTGTATTAAGTGAGATAACAGGGAGGTGCCTCTGATTGAATGTCTTGCACAGCAGAGGCAGACAAGCTTCTCCCTGCCCATATCTGCTAGAACAGTTTTCTGTTGCAGTCCAGCCTACAGATTCTGCAAAATAGTACAACGCATTAAGATGGACTCAAGCATCAGAGTAGCCAGTGGTTGGTGTTGACTTTTCAAAGGGTGCTAGCTTCCTTTAAGGTCTTCAGACCTTCAAGATCCCGTATCTCTCTGTTAATGCCCATTGTTTCTATTCCTGGATTTGAGTTGGGTTGTTCGGAGTTTGGTTTTTTTTCATTTTGGTTTTCAGTTGTGAAAGGAATAAATACATCTATACTAGTACACATCTGAGCTAGAGAAAGACAGCAAGTTTGCTCATCCAACTGGTGGCTCATGGATCAGTAGCTGTCAGTTCTGTAGGGCAGTGACTGTGCTGGGACACTGGAGATCATCCCCCCAAAGATGCTGTAGTTGTACATCAGGTCAGATAGTAACTGTTTATGCAAAGCCTTGAATTCAGTCCTTCTCATGTGTTGGCTTTTCTATAGCCACATAATGTTACTAGTGTTGCTTTCCCTCTGTGAAGACCTCTACTGAGTGAGGGGAGATGAAGCTTGGCTGTTGACCACATCCAGAAGTTGGGGAGTGAGGCAAAAACCAGTGTTCAAGGACATCCTCACTGCGTATCAGTATCGGAGAGGAAAGGTTTCATGATCCTTCTTTTGTGAGGCTAAACATAGCTTCTTGTAATACATACTTTCAATTTGCTTTGGTCATCTTAAAAGCCATTCTTCATGACAGCTTCATTTTGAATTGTCCCACTGTATTCAGTGGGGTGCAGTTTGTACCAACTCACTGTACTATTGTCACTTCTTGCCCTGATCTTAGCATAAACATTTGAAATAGGTAAATTAGAATCAGAATTTAGAGCAACTAGTTCCAAGGCAGGCATCTGTGTGAGCCTTATCTGGAGTTAGGTAAGAGAGATCCAGCCCTGCTTGACAGAACTGGGTTCCAGGTAAGCTCTGGAGAAGTAACTTTGTGCTTTGCCAGCGACAGTAATGTTTACCTACCTTTGCTTAGGAAATACTTCCGGATTTCTCCCCCTCTGTAGTTTCTAACACATACGAATTGCAGCATTCTCTGACAAAATTTGCTTTCATGAAAGAATTTCTCCTTTCTCAATAGCCATAATGAACTTGATTTTTTACTATTATTTTGCTATTACATTTTTGTCAGTTTCTATTCTTTTGTCCTTCTATGGCATCAAAGCACTGTGGGCAGGCAGACTGCAAACACAGGAGCTTGGCAGTGGAGCTGTGAGAAGTGCAGGAGTCAATGCTCAGCAGGAAATAAATGAATAGTTTAAGCTACTTCAGTGGTAACTCCATGAGCCTCAGCAACACAAATCTCTTGCTGCTGTGTATCTGTAACCTTAGATGACTTTGAGGACTGAACTCTGCAGTCTATGCCTTAGCTCATCTGCACAGCATTGCAGTTTTCTTTCATTGATGGCATTTCCTACTTCTGTCATCAACATATTCCAATACATCTCCTTAATTTTGTGCTTTGCAAAGATACTACTGTGTAACGCAACAATACAACCAACATTGTTCCTGTTCCTTGCCTCCCTTATCATCTTAAAATTCATGTACCACCTTCACATCTCTCGTTTACATTATGTTTTGCTGCAATGCCTACAAAAATTTGGAAACAGTCTGACTGTAAGTGAGCTGAGAACATCGCCTTGCATGCCAACCTGTATGTTCTCTTTGTTTCCCTGTGCTCCTTCAGCTGGTGGCAACCATCTGCCTCCCCACAGATTGTAGGCTCTTCGGGGCAGGACTGTCTCTTCCTTCTATAAGCTGACAGTGCTCAGTCCTGTTACCCCAGCAGAACTGGTAGTTTAGTTACCTTTGTTTAAGCAAAATTACTTTTAGCTTAGCTCTTAATTTTTGAGTAATGCATATCATGACTTGAAAGGACAGGCTCTCAGATCTAATAACTGCTAAAGTCAAAAAGCCCAGGATTAGTCATACAGTTGTGTGTTGAGGAAGATTTGGTGGTTTTTCTTTATATGGTTTATTTTATTGATTTGCCTGCAGTGACAGCACTTTCTGTTTACTCCTATCCTGCACAAAGGGGTGTAGTGGAAGCTGTGGGTAGGTTCAGAATTCTGCCCCATATTCCTGCAGCCTGGACTCTTTAAGAATGATGAATTTTGGAAAGTACTTCTTTAGTTAAATATCTGGATTGTTTCCAAAATTATGACTTCCAAATGTCATATTGTTCACCAGGTATAGAATGAAAATGCTATATGCTTTATGGGAAATCCTCTTTTAAAATTCTGTCCTTGTATCAGTATAGAGAGCCTTGAGTAAATCAAGCTTAATGGCCCTCAAAGCCAGCAGAGAGTCTTGCTTTAAACCAGCTTATTGTTCAGAAGTGACTGCACGTAGGCAGTGCCCTGCAGTGTTCTGCCTGCAATCTGTACCTATCAGGTAGGAGCAATAACTGTGAGACATCAGCCCCAACTCCCTGAGCGTGTGGTGGGTTACAAGAAACCGATGCCTATCAACATGCACATGTACCACCTGCCTGAGGTGCCTTGGGCTGCCACGAGCCTCCTGTCTGCAGGTGTGCAGCTGCCTTCCCCTGGCAGTGAGGGCTGCTCACCCCAGCCAGCCGTGGGGCAGCATTTTCCCCTCTTTGGTGTCACATTCTTGCTCTCACATTGTCAGTCTCATGACCTTGTCCCAGCAAAGCCAGTAGTGTGACTGTGGTGTGTTCCCTTAGGAATCGAGTGCGGCAGCAGGAGAACCACCTGCCTTGCCCCGGCTTTTCCCACCGTTTTTGGGGCCCAGGCCATACCCGCGTGCGGGGTGTGGCAGTCGGTGCACACGGCAGCCCCGGCCAGCACGCACAGCTCAGCAATATCAGCATCCCCAGCAGGAACCACCACCAGCAGCTGGAGCAGCTCCCAACAAGGCTTGTGTCCTTTCTGCAGGGGTGACCTGGCTGCACTGGAGGGGAGGCCTGAGGGAGCTGCTCACCTGGGCACCCCCACCACCTCTTCCTGTGGCTTAACTCGTGCACCTGAGCTTGCTTCACTCCTCCCTCCCTCTGCTGCAGGATGGCTAAATTTTTTTTCAGAAATAGATGTGAAAAAAAAAAAGAAAGCAATGAGAGCACTACAATGCAGAGGTAGATGTCGACAATAGGCTCCTGTGTGCATGGGAGTCAGGGCCTGCCAGCATCCAGAGTCTCAAGTGCCATAGGCCATTGCTATTCCAGATTCCATGAGAATCTCTGATGGCAAGAACTGACAGTTCATACATACAGCAGTATGGGATCTTCTCCTGAAGATAAATTTCTGGTGCTAAAGCTGGGATAGAGGGAAGTAGTAGCCCTTTTGTCAGGATAAAAATAAATATGCTAGGATGTATGTGGGAAAATGAGCTGGGAAAATGGGATGGTAAATAAGAACCAGTGGATCACATGGAACACAGGAAACAAGGAAAACTGGGAAGTTGAGCCTGATTTTAAGATAAAACATTTTTAAGGGTCTGAAAGAGGATTCTTATGATGGGGGAATCGTATAATCATTGAAGCTGGGAAAGACCTCTAAGATCATGAAGTCCAGCTGTCAAGAGAAGCAGCTGCCTGTGAAAGAGAACCTAACGAAGTCTGGGGCACATAGAGAAAGTGACAAGTCCATGAATGATTACTGTCTAAATATTTGATGCATTTATCTGAGGGTGGTCAACAGCACAGGCTTCAAAATCTGCCAGAAGAGCAGGGGCCAGAGTCCCGTGTGCTGTGCTTTCCCTGCACTGATGTGGGTGATGTTGTCATGAGAGTCCCTGCTCCACACTCTGGAGAGGCAGGGACAGGATCACTGGCAGCACGGAAAGCTCTTTGGAGAGTGCCAGTCAAGAAGGGCCTTTTAAGAGTGTGAAAAGAATTTATTTCTCTTGGTTGATTCCTGCTGCTTTTGGGGAAGCAGCCCTTGCTGGTCCCAAAGGCACTGGATTACAGCAAAGGAACTTGTAATTCCATTATTGATTTCTCCTCCTAATGGAAATAGAGCACAAGGTGGTGAATATTGACAGCTGAGTTCAAAGTATCCCTTGTCTTTAATATTGGGGAGGATGTCAGCGTATCACTTGCATTCTTAGCCACTTGATGTCTCCATCAAGCAACGAAGGCATTAGCAGATGAATGAAGTGAGCAGTCTGCACAGCATGTGGGATCTCTGTGTTTGTGCCAAGAGAGGCCTCTGTGGCTTGTTGTCCGGTCCCCGGCCCAGGAGGGGCACATTCATCTCTGCGTCCTGGCAGTCAGGACTCAATTCTCAGAGGCTTGGACTTCAACAGGAATGGAGGCAACCCCTTGTTTGATCAAAGTTCTCCTGAAACAGCCTGGGATGGTTATTCCTTCAGAGTCCTTGGGCACGCAATTCAGATTTGGTAACACCTGCAATTACAGAAAATATTCTACAGTTCAGCTGTGCTGCGCATGGCCAAGAGATCATTTTTAAAGACAGCTGTGTCAGCCAAAGCATATTCCTCCCTTTCCCTTTTATTTTCCATGCAAAGAAACTTGTTTGGAAAGCTCTCCCTTTCTGAATACCATGTCAGTGGAATCTCACTGCCCTTCTCAGAATGGAAAGAGTTACACACAAAATGGCAGAAATTTTGCAGCTCCTGAAATTCTGATACTTCAGTAAGGAGGCTTTTCTTTGAACGGAGGCAAGGCTGGAAATTTAAAGGAAAATCTCAGTATTCTGTGTATTCCCAGAAAAAGGCAGACTCAGCAGCGTTATCCTTGTCCTGCTCTGGGCAGCAAGCACAGACCCTCTCCTGATTATTTGAGAAAGCTGGCATGGGGCATACAGTGAGAAACAAGAAAAAAGACTTTGACTTTTCATACTATAGGTTTTCATCCCAAATGCATTTGGGCAGGTACTGATAGGCTTCCTGTTAACTTCAGTCAGCTCCCAATTTTATGTTGATTGCTTCCTGTTAATACAGTATTTCCTATAGCTAAGGGACACAGCACGAAAGGTTTAGCATGGGGTCACTGTGAAAATTGCGTATTATAAAAAAAAGGAACCAACAGATTGGCTGGTTCCCAGTCTCTTGCTTTTAGTGCCCAGAGAAGTTGTGAAAATATTCAAAGCCAAGTAGGATGGGGCTTGGAGCAACCTCATCTAGTGGAAGGTGTTCCTGCCACAGGGTGGATGGTCACTGGATGACCTTCAAAGGTCCTTTCCAACCCAAACCATCTCTTGATGATTCGATGATGATGATTTAGATTGATGCTATAGGATGAGTTCAACTGAAGTTATCTTTTTTTTTTAATGAGACATAGCTCTGTTGGTGCCAGTGAGGTTGGTGTGCTACAAACATGGTGGAGTGAAAGGAAAATGAGAACTGCCCACTGTGTGCTATGTAAGCCAGAGCCTCGGAATAAAACAGAAGCATTCCTTTGTGGAACATTAATTAGGCATCTGCTGAAAGGAAGATGAATTATGAGAATCCTTGACAAGTGGTGTCATTGTGGAATACCTGTGGAATACCTGTGGCAATCCTGGAACAGGGTATTTCTCCAAGTAGAATTATGTTTCTGCTCTTTTACAGCAGGAACATTTCTCAGAGATCTTTAAGCTGCCATAGCAGAGACTATAGGGATGCAAGTCAGCACTGATCTCTGGAACACTTGTCATGAAAACTGGCATGGGTTCAATGTGCACATTTGTGCTATACTGACTTACAACACCTGAAGATTCTTACCCTGCATGTTTAGAAGTAGGACTGCAACTGGAGTCAAATGCTGCCTTGCTATCTATGTGCAAGGTTGCAGATATTGAAAATGGAAAAAAAGAGCCTTCTTAGCACAGTCTATCAATGGACACAACTAAAAGGTGGAGAAATTAATTTTGTAGATTATATTTTACCACCATTTCTCACATAGTGTGCTATATGACTGCAGGAATAGAACTGAATTCAAGCTCACACAGTGAAAAGAGATCACAGGTAACAAAATGTAGTAATAACAGTAAGTATCAGATTAGGTATATGTAGTTTTAAAGATCTAGCAGTAGAAAAATGCACAAGACCACGCATAATGCTGAGTAAAAGGGAATGCTATCAGAAAAGGAAGCACTTACTTTTAAATGTGCCTCCAAATAGCCCTGTTATATTAGCACATCCTTTCAACTTGGGTCGTGGTTGCATTAAGCTTCCTACCCAGTCAGGTCATCCTGTGGGTATAAATATATGCTTTAAGTTATATAAACACCATCCAATCCTATTTGCATTGTCACTCTGCGACACAAAATGCTATAATGACCTCCTTTTCCTATGTCCAGTACTATCTATAAAGCAGGCTTAGGTCTTTTTCTTATTAAGGAGGTCAGCTCTTTTAATGAGCTTTAGGCATTCCCAGAGAGTTTTCCAATATTGCAAGACATACCTGGCCCCAGGCGGGATGGTCCCAGCCCTGCCAACACCTAAGCGGTGCAGACAGATCCCATGTGACAGGTTATGCAACAGAGCGGGGCTTTATATACCCCGGGACCTAGAGCATGGAAAGGGCTCAAGGGAAAAGAGCATCAGGTGAGCAAGAAATGTTTCCATACTGTGTTTCTTGGGATGCTTCTGGCACTGTAGCGAACTGCATGAGGCTTCATCTTATGTTTCATTAAGAGGTCAACTTGTAAAACATCCCTGGGGTTTAGTAATGTTTTGTGTGTTTTAGAATTGTAGGGGCTGAAATTCTACGAAGACTCAGAAATCATGATTATTCCTCTCCGGAGAATGACACCTGGGTATATAAGGTTGCTGCAGGTATGAATTTTTTTTTTCCTGCTTTTAATTAATCTTAAAAATACCTGTATTTCTCTTGATCAGGTTGATTTCATTTCAAATTATTGCATGAAAAACCCAAGGGAACACTGGTTTCTTGTGGGTTAACTCACGGAACAACTGAAATAATTAATCCTCTGCTGAAAAGCAGATGAATTATGACATTTCTTGATAATTGGTATCATGCTGGAATACCAAATGCAGAATATTTGGAAGGAGTTAATTCTTCTGCAGTGCTTAAGCAGAAACTGCTTCTCCATAATTTTCTCTTGCAATGGCTTTGTGTGTTTGGGGCAGTGGGAAAATGCTAATGGAAAGAAGGATACAACTCAGCTGACCTGTGATTAAAACACTTCAGCCAGCTTCTGTGACCGTGATAAGGAAATCTCAATCAGTATTGACCTCTGGAACATTGAAAAATCAGACTGTCAATCATTATATGAAGAAAACAAATAAAAGCATGTATAGGAAACGTTTTAAATCAGCTGAATAATTGAGACTAAAGGAGCTATAAATATATATACATATATATACAGCAAAGTAAAACATCTTCCTTATTATATTCCATATTTTGATATTTACAGAGTATCCATCCTTTCTCTGGAAAATGTCACAGCTCTTACCACTGTGATCTGCATCTAGAATCATTGACTGTAGTAGCTGAGAGGCTAAGCTAAAGATGCTGGGTGTCAGTCCTAGCCATGAATTTCTTTCACACCTCCCTGCAAATCTTTTGGTATCACCTTACATAGTAATTCTGTTTGGAATTTCTTTTGTCTTTATTTATTTTGCAGCTGAAGTAGCCACAGTCAGACACATTTATCAAGGTCAGAGCACTCAGCTCTAATTCTTTAAGCTCAATAAAAAACCTAGAATCTGGAAGTGAAAAAGAGGCTCCTTGGAATCTGTTGCTCCTGTCAGTGATGCCATGCTTTTCATCCACAGATTGCAAGGGAAAGCAATAAAAAAAAAATCATTATTTGAGGCCTAGTAATTATTTCACTTAAAGAAACCAAATGCAGCAACTAGAAAGACACATGCTATATTTTAACTCAAAGTGCCAATATGTATAGGAATTTTTGGTTTGCTCTCTGGGGATTCCATGCAACCGTGTTTCTGCCTCTTGGTCAGTGTATCATATGGACTAGGGAAGCAACAGTAACTTAATTTCTTTTCTGATTGTTATTCAGATAGTAAATAAGTAATTCTTAGCTTTACTTTGCTTGGCATTTCCTGCTTCTTCATTGGACTTGACAAAGTGACTTGTGTTAAAACTTGTCTGCTTGGTCTAGTACTACCTGTGGACGTCATAAAGGACGTTAGTGATCCCTTCTAGCCTTGCTTTCCTGAATTAATATCTAACGTTCAAGGGAGCATCCTGTGTTAGTAGCTAATCTGTGGGAAGGAAGAGATCTTTGTTCTTTACAGAATAAGAAAGTTCTTTCTCCTTTATGCCTAAGCCTCCATACTTGATTCAGCTCTTCCTCTCATGTAGCCAGAGGGAACCCCATTAAAGTCACCAAAATCAATGAGCAGCAATTGAAAGGAACATCATATCAGAAATGTGTTCTATCTTTTACAAACTGATAAAAAGGGGAGCCTTCCAAAACGTGCAATAGATTGTGTGAAATGCTCTTCAGCAGAAAGCAGAGTCATACCCTGTTAAATGGCATGGAGAAGAAAAAAGTGCTTTGTAGGTTCCAAAGACCTTCTTTTGTGTTGCACAGAGCTGAATCAGCTTATAACTTGCCCTGTTTCTCCCTTAGACTCAAGCTGCAGCAAAGATCGTTATCAACCCGTCAGACACAGCGCTGCAGCGGGCAGCATTGCTCCTGGGAGTGTTCGGAATCAGCATCTCCAGCTACAGCACACACCAGCTAACTCAAACAAAGAGATTCCCCTTGACCACTTAAGCTGTGT
This sequence comes from Eulacestoma nigropectus, assembly GCA_013397775.1. Taxonomy (NCBI): domain Eukaryota; kingdom Metazoa; phylum Chordata; class Aves; order Passeriformes; genus Eulacestoma; species Eulacestoma nigropectus. Next base: position 565,683 of record VZTE01000960.1, on the reverse strand, counting down.
TAGGACGTGACCCAAGAAGTCCAGGCTTATGTCAATACTGCTGATGAGTGGCTTTTCTGCCTCAGTTACCAGTGTGGAGGTAATGAGACACTGCAGCCGTGATTTCCACATGCAAAGTTAAATAGATGGGAGAATTGCAGACTTATCCAAGAAAGAAAAAAAATAACTGCTCTCAGAAGCATCGGATTTCCAAATAAGACAAACTCTCTGTAAATATTATGGATTTATTTTGTTATCTAGTGTATACATAGAGATTTAAAGGTATAAAATACAGTTACATTTGGAGTAGCTGTAAACAGACCAATGTGGGTGCTGGGCTCTGGAAGTGTCACTGTGTTGCAGCTTTTGCAAATTACTCCAATGCAAAGACTGGTTTTGCAAAGAGGAAGTTAGAAGCAATATATTCCTCATGACAAGGGTTAGAACAAATGAAATTAATCTCCCATAGACTCTTTGCACTGTACATTTGGGTATTACAGAATTTGTGCACTCTAGCTTTTTCTATTGAATCTTAAACATTTCTTGATGCCTTTTGAGTAGCAATGTTTGTGTATTGTAACACAAGCTGGTAGCCTTCTGTCACAGCAGAGATGGCCACAGGCTACACCAGCCATATGGTGTTGGGAAGGTCCCATGGCTCCAGACCAGATAACTTCATAGCTGTGCAGAAACTCTCTGTCCTAGAAAGTATCAGTAAAAATACTGGATTGGGTTCCATTTCAGAGTTCAATATCTGGCTGTATTCTTCTGCAAAGTCAACTCATCCCATAATATACATTCTGATTAAAACAGAAATAGAGTTTGACCTTTTGCCCTTACTTCTCCCTTGTTTTCTTCTCATTTGGTGCAATAGCTTATTCAGGAATGTTCTCTTACTATTGGTTTGCATTTTTCCAACTGTTTCTTATGTTTTATGTAAACATGGCTTTGTAGGCTCTTCTGTGCATATGTTAGCATTTAAAATCCTTTGTTCTCGATTACTAAATACAAATATTATTTTGAGGTCTTTTTCAGTGTTTAAAATTATTTCATCTGTCAATAGTGTTTATATTCAACCACTAAGGGGCATCCTACACAGCTGAATATTTTGAACTCTTCAGCTTGCTCATTCCAACATGACAAACCATAAATTGAATCAGGCTGAAATTTTTACTTTTTTATTTTTGAATTGTTCTTGTCCCTGTTTGCCTTTTTCTCACCCTCTCTAAGAAATGTCTCTCCTCCCCCCACAGCTCTTGTTAAATTGAAGATGACGAGAAGATCAGTATTTACAAGGTCATTTTTTTTTCAATATGCCAGGTCACATATTATCTCCATCTTATATAGATTTTTGTTTATATTTTCTAAAAAATAATCATATAATGAAATATTCCATCTTTTGCCTCCACCTACAAGCAATGAAACAAAATACTTGAACTCCTTGACAAAAGTAAGAATGACATCTCTGGAAAGCATTCAGTCACAGACACTGATGTCATATAGTGTGACCCCCACCACCACCTTCAGTATGCCCTAATTATGGCCTTTTGATCTATTATAGGATTTTTGGCTGCTGCATTTTTGTTAACTGATTTCCTATTCCCATTCAACATGAATGTAAGACCATTAACATATGCAGTAACACCATTTCAACAAGATTTACTAGAATAAAATAAATGACTTGGCCCCTGAGATGTTCCCATTGGAAATGATGCTTATGAGGAATGTGTACTTTTCCCATGAGAATTGCTTTGAATAGTTTTGAAAGCTTTATTTAGTACCAGTGAAAATGACAGGAGGACAACACAGGCAATAGGCACACTGAGTGTGAAGAGACTTTATAAAGGTAGGGGCCATAGGAGCCTCAGGAACATACAGTGAAGCACCAGGGAGCTGTAATTGAAATTATTTATGAAACAGACACGTTTCAACTTGCTGCTGATGAATTGGGCCTGGGCAGAAAATCACCGTTAGGTGAAAAGTTGGGACTGCATCCAGGAGAAGATGTAGGCATTGGTACCTAATCTATCTGTTCCCGTAGAAACCTACACCCAAAATGCCAGTTTCCTGAAGTGCATCTGCCACTGCTTGCCAGGCACAACAGACAGCCGTGTGCCCTTCCCTTTCACTGGTGTGGCTCCCTGAAAGATCTTCTTTCAGGTTTCCCCTCAGCCAGGTGAGGCTGGGGTGTGTTGAGCACCGAGGCATCAAAACCTTGTGGAGGCAACAAGATGCCCATCTTCTCATCCTTCCAGTGTCGGGAAGCCCAGCGGTGGACTGGAGGTTGCCCAGAATATGACTGGAAGCTAAAATCCTGTATCCCCTTTTGTCCTGCTGGTTGTTAGAGCAAGCACTCTTTGGCAGAGGAAGGAAAGGCACCTGCACAGGTGCTCCCATGGAGGAGTCTGCGGCACCGTACCTCCCCTCCTCCTGTTCTCCTGAGGGACTGGCATGGTCCCAGGGGATCCTGACTCCCGAAGGAGGCAGGCTGCATGAGCCTGTCCCTGCTCCGCACCCGCTACAGGCAATTAGGACAAGCTAAAACCTTTTCCTCCTAAGTGCCTATTAGCTAAGTTTGCCCACTCCCTGCACACAGTGTGCCATGGATTTGGACCTTACCTCTGTTTGCCGTGTTTATAGACATCTAACTCAAGCCTGCAGGCTCAGTATGTGGCTGGGCTCCCAAAACCTGAGTCGGATACTGCTCCATGCTGCAATTCCCAAACCTGCCTGTGAATTTTCTCTTCAAAGCTCTGAGCATGCCAAACTTCAAGCATATGTTTACATCATATTGAAGTCAAAGGGGTTTAAGGAACATCCTTACATCCTTTGCCAGACTGAGGTATTTAATCTTTTCCTTGATCTCCACCAAAGAAGCATTTACATTTTAAATATGCTTGTACTTTTGTTTACATGGTTTTACTTCAAAAATGTTGGCAATTCATCAACAATTGAACGCTGATGAAAGTCAGGAGCCTGGTGAGCTTGGGGAGGTTAATGCTGCAATTCTTAGTTTTAAGAAACGCCAGCAATGGATTTCATTTGGCATATAAATTGTTGTTTGAGGACTTAACCTCCAGGAATTACTTTGTACCTTCCCTAGCTTGTAAAAGTATTTAAATAGAAGTAGTATTTAAGCTAGTAAATATTAGGCCTTCTTTACAAATACACTTTAAAAGCCATTTCATAAAATTTATTGGATTGGTTTTACTTCTAATATCAGGCAAATACAGGTTAATATCTCCTGATGCCGAACAATTGTAACTCAACTAATCCACTTTTAACAGCAGTAACTTTTCTAGTCTGAATTATATCTTGATCTATCAAGTTAATTATTTTATTCTTTGAGGAGGAATCACAGGAGATTTTGTAGCTGTTTGATTTGTATGCCTGAGTCCACCTCCTAAAGGCAAGAGAAATGAAAGTATTAAATAATCAGAAACTCAAACATAGTTGTTACTCTCTTCAAATAGGTGTAGCATAGACTGGAGACTTGTTTGCGGTAAGTGGTATTGCTAGTGGATATCACAGACCATTCAAGCTCTTTCATGTACTCAGTTATCTAAAGCAGGATTTCTGTCTCCTTTTGTCAGGACAGACAACTAAGGCCAGTCACTCAAGGTAGTACTCATCTACTAGTACAGGAAGTATAAAATATAGGGAGTGTCTAACATCTTTTCATGCATCTTCTGGAAATTACGCTTCTGCGTCAAAACTACTGCTCTAGAGCATTATTTATTTCTAAAGTTAGAGCTTCAGATTGTGCATCTCCCTGTATCCCACAGACCCAGAAGATGAAGTTGTTTGCCTCACCAGTCAGTGGGTGCTCCATCTCTTACGAGGCAGTGGTAATGTCATCATGGTGCTGAGCCCCTAATTCGTATATCCAACTGAGAACAGAATGCAAACAAGCTGAGAAACCCTTCATTTCAGACCATGCATTTTTGCTAGTGCCATATTAATGGAAGTCTGGCCTCACCTGAGGTTTCAGATGCTGCTGTAGTGGCAATTAACAAATTAATAAAGTAATAAATAAAACTGGGGCATTGACACTGTGGGAGCTTCCTTCCTGAAAGGTTCTGTGTCTGCATTGCCTTTTGAATGGCAAGTTGTGCAGTGGGTTTACCAGTGGAAAAGCTGTGTGTTAGTGTTCATTCACTTCCCTGGCTTCAGTCGAACGTGGCCATTGAGATTTAACTGAGAAATGGTTTTACCTGTGCAGTGCAATGGCGCTTCCCTATGGATGTATTAGTGATAAAAACAACAAAAGGAGATATTAATGCTTGTCACAGCTTCTCTTACCTTGGATAAAATGCCTTTTCCCTTCTTAGTTATGAGTAGTCAATGACAACATAGAATAACACCCTCAAGCAGTCTTGCCTTTCATATGACTTTGTTGTTATTCTTCTGGAACTATCGCAGTTTAACAAGGAGGCTGAAAGGTAGTTTAATCAAACAGTAGATTAATAAGGTTCCTAAGGCTACGTTCACTTCAGCTTTCAACTTCGTGTGTAATCATGAGCTATGGAGTGTCACTGACTTTTAATCAGAGTGCCCCTGTCTCTGCAGTGGGTGTGTTTGTAAGCATAAAACAGCCCCAAAGCACCCAGAAAGAGCTATCTCTTCCCCTCCTTAGCAGCATTCTTGCAAGTGACCTTTCTAAGAGCATAAAAACCATTAATCCACACCTTTTAGAAAGGTTTTAGGAACTTCATGTAATCCACAGCACCCCACTGATGAGGTCCATCCTACAAGGGAGACACTGGAGTCAGAGTAGTCAAAGGAGGTGTCTGATGCCAAGCAGGGTGAGGGCTTGAATTAGCTCTCAGTGGGTGCTTCCATGTGTTTCCATTAAGAAATGACAGGTGAGATCCAGCTCAGCTGAATTGAGCAATGGAATGTTTGGCCAAATCTGCCCACACCTTTAGCTCTCAGAGAGCAGAGAACAGAGAGCAGAGGTCCTAGGGAGGCCACTGCCACCCTGGCACCTGGCAGCAGCCTGTAGGTGCTTTGTGATGAGCTGAAAGAATGGGGATGATTTTCTTACATGTCAAAGTACTTAGTGTTTGGGGGTTCTGTAATTTTTCTGTAATTTTCCTGACCAGGGGATGGGGCTGTATCTCATTGCTGTTATTTAAACCAGAGTAAGGAAGAAATACCAAGGCAGAGTTACCCTGCTGCTGGGAAAGATTTTTAACCTTTTTTAGAAAAGCAAATGACAAATTGGTTTGTCCTTCACTCTCTGTTCTTCAGTAATGGATTACAGGAACTTGGAACGCTTGGCCCAACAGGAATGGTGGCACGTAAAGCCAAAACTGCTGAAAGCTTGAACAGAATCATCACTGGCTAGGAATAGCTCAAACACCGTGTGCCTTCTCTGTCATAGCTGATCCATAGTTCCGTTTAAAAAGTGACCTCTGTCCCATGGGAAAAGGAAGGACATGAGGCTGCGCCCTGCTCTGCCAGGTGTTCTTTGGCTGCACTGTGATAGATTCCCGAGGAGAGGAAGTGCAGAGGAATGGAACCCAGAACTTTGCTTCACTATGACTCTCCAATGGCAGAAGAGCCCCTTGGCTGCTGCTTTGGGCCAAGACAACCAGAGTACGGCTGAGCCTTCAGTGAGGGTCCACATCTCTGTCCCAAGTGCTGTCTCCTGCTCCCAGAGCTGCTTTGTGGCCCCTCTGAAGCTTGTGGAGCTGTGACTGACTCAGTTTGCCTGTCTGTCTATCTGTGCACATAAGGGGGAGAGGGCAGGAGCAGGCTCTTGTGCTCAGATACAGGAGGTGGTGAACCCCGAAGCGGTGTGAGGAGTGACGCCTTGCAGCATCAGTGTCTTGTGCAAATCCCTGGCTCTGTCCTCAGTAACCTGCAACCTCCCACTGAGCCTTAGCGTTCATCTGCAGCACAGCGCTGGCAAGAAGCTCTTTCATCAGGTAACTCAGAGTGCCCTTTTCAGTCACTCGCCAGTTACATCCCATTCATTAGCCCCAGAGCTCACCTGAGGGATTATTTGTCATGCTTCATCCCCAGCTAAATTCAACTGTTAATTTGATAGCATAGAAGCAAGAGAAGAAACTAAATAAACACTGTGAGTGTTTGCCCTGAGAAGCAACCTGCAATGGTTTTTTGCTACTTTCCACCTTATTTTCAATTTTCCCATAACAATTCTGCTGTTGCATGTGTGTCCCTGCATCTTCCTGCTTTTCCGTGCCAAGCAGAAAGGCCCCAAGGCCTCAGCTGGCCCCACCTTGCAGAACAGCATGGGATGGGAGGTGAGGCATCCCTCAGCAAAGAAGAAGAGAAGCGGAACCAGCATCCCTCCCACTGGGTGAGAGGGGCTGTAAATCTCAACCACGGGCTGTGCAGTGAGCCTGGGACCACACTGAGCCCAGGGGGGCTATAATGAGCCAATGCTCCCACAGTCATTGAGCAAACTTGGCAACTCACTCAGGCTCTGGGTAGATGTGCTTTAGCTGTGCAACTGTCTCAGTTCAGGTTTGTGTCAAAGTGACAGGAGGATGAATGTAAAGAAACCCACTTTCAGTGGGTCACTAGCAGACTTCTTGGTTGTTTCTTTTTAAATCATACAGTCTGAATTCCACTTCATAGTTTGTCTCCCACATTAATTAGTTCCATGCTGAGCAGTGAACTAAAAAGCCCTGAGTTTGCTTGAGGATATCAACACTGGAGTATGATTCTTTACCTTTATTTCACTAAACTTGAGTCACTCCATATTAAATCTTCATCCTGAGTTATTTCCATAGGTTCTGTCCGTAGTGAGTAAAAAAAATTAACACCTCCAGAAAAAATTCATCCCCTTCAGGAGGTGTCTAGAAGAGGTGGGCCAGCTCCCCATCTAATGAGAGCCTCTCTCTGTACTGACAAGGGACTGGACATCTTAGTGTCAGAAAGCTCAAGGCAGCGGAGACAGATCATCCCTATCTCTACAAAAACATTCTATTCCAATAATAGCAGTTTCCAATTGAAGACAGACACTGAGACAGTGAATTCAGAGGCACAGTTTCCAAGCTCTGGGCAGCTTTCAGAGAGAGTCACTGAGCTGCAGGATGCTGTCTCTGGGACCAGGAAAGCAGAGCCTGGGCACCGACCAGCCCCACCATGGCTCACCTCTCATATGGTGGCACCTGGAAGCCTCAGAGAGCTGAAGCAGCACTAAGCTGCACTGTAAGCTTGCACTGGAGAGGTGCGGGTACTGGTACCAGGGCTGACTAGCCTTTATGAAAGGGGCAGTGAAGATGCCAGGTCTGAACATCCCCGTGGGAAGTGAAAGGTCACAAAGGGCATTCTGTATTTCCTTTGGAGATGGAGCCCTTGCCACCAAGTGTGCACTGTCATTGGGCTACGGCAGTGGCCCAATGACAGGCACTTGGCACATATCTACTGACCATCCTCCCTGAAAACGGCAGGATGCCTTCTGCAGAAAGAACAGCTTCCAGGCACCCAGAAAACTGCAACAGCACTGAAAGATCCACCATGAGGCCCATTCACAACCCCACCAGCTCCTGCCCTCCATCTTCCCATTACAGGAACAGGGACCCCAGTCTGGTCACTCTTGCCCCTTCCAGCACCACCTGTCTTGGTGGGCGTTTCAGGGAAATGACCCTCATCTGTAATGAGTTCATGAGAGATGGCTCACTTTGTGCTCCCCCTGAAACAAAGGGATGGCCACTGCCTGCAGGCTACAGGCTGGAGGTGGACTGAAGGCCAGGGTGAAGCCTGGTGGCCACCAGAGCCATCTGCTGGCCCCAGTTGTGGCCAAATCAGGAGGTGCCCATGTGCTGCAGCAACCCCATAGAGGCCACTTAATTGATTAATTTCAACTGGCATACAAATGCAGTTTAACAAGTTGCCCAGTCTTTTATGTAGCTAGGAGGGAACAGCAGAAAATTAATTATTTCTGGGTGAGAACTGTAATCTGCAAACAAAAAAACCCCAACAAATCTCAAACAAACAAAAAGGAAAGTGCAGCTTAAAACTGTGCAGCTTTAAGTAAAATATGCTTCAAATAGTGTCTTGAGTCTTATTTAGTTCATCATTATTTTGCTACCTGAGCAACTTGTATATGAACTGACATAGCATAAAATATCTGAGGTATTTAAACAAGGAGTGCAATTACTTTAGGTTCTCCCCATTGTCACTGGAGAGAAATAAATGCTACTCAGTTCTTGGGCGAGCCAGTCCACCCTCCAGAGGCATACATTTCTTTCCACTGATTATGGAGGGAGCCTACTGTGCCTGTGCTCCAAATTCAGGCATCTCATTTATGTTTCCATAGCTAGCTAGGATGAATCCAAGCCAAAATCAATCCACTTAAGTGTCAAATCTCCCACTGCCAAAGGTCAAACAACTTGCTCCTACACCAAATGAAATCCATGGCTCTTAAGACTTGTTTTTCCCAAGCAACAAAGCCACAGCCAGTCACAAAAGCATCACAGAATGACAGAATGGTTTGGGTGGGAAGGGGCCTTCAGAGTTAGAGCTTCGCTGTCATCCCTGAGATTTGTTTAAAAAGTGAGTTGTGCTGTACCTCAATTGCCATGGTTCTTTTAAAGCTGGACTTCCTGTAGTCATTGTAGTCTAACAGCCCTTTAAATGAAACATTCTTTTGCCAATACCTGAACTAAAGTATTATTTCCCCTAACACAATGTTTAACATAGAATGTTACTGGTTATTACATTCTTTAATCCCTGCGACTGCTGAGAAGTTCTCAATAAATAATAATTTTCATTTATTTTCAACACAGGCATCTATAAGTAATTGTGCAAAATCGCTGAGGTTGAATTATCTGCAGATCTCTGTTGCACTGTAAATAAAGTACTGTGTGTGCTTTGCACTCTCTGATCTGAACTGCTGCCAAGGACTTGAAATCATCCACTTTACTAAGAGAGGATGAGAAAAGGAGAGGGAATATGGACAAAAAGGCTCAAGTTTTACATTAAGAGTCCAGTTAGGGACTCCAGCAGTTTCAGTTCCTCACCTGCAACAGGCAGGTAACAATATTTCCTTTTTCTCACTTTTCTGCTCTGCCCATGGCAGCAGGAGAGGGGCTGGTGGCTGCCCTCCCCAAGCAGGCAGTGTCCCCATGGAGGCAGTGTCCCCCTGGAGGCAATGTGTTTTCTGGGTGCCAGACTCTGATGGACCACAGCCCTCTCTGCTGCCTGAGGACATTTTCTTAGAGGTACTTTAGGATCTGGCTGAAGGAGTCTCAGAGTCATTAATGGTTATAGCTGAGGTTCTTGAAGGATGGGGGAGATCCCAGAAGACTGAAAAAAGGGCAAAAATCTTTCAGATGGCAAAGCCTAGGATTACCACTCAGTACTGCTCAAAAACCACTCAACAGTACTTGACAAATAATCAGAGCTATCTGCAAACCCACAAGAAAATAAGAGGCTAAAAAGCAGCAAACGTGTTTACCAGGAATAAATCGTGTGCAACCAACCCAGTTTCCTTCTTAGACAACATTACAAGGTGAGCAAGTATCGTAACGTAGGTGGCAAATGAGATTCTCACATGCAAGCTGGGGGAAAACACTCTTAAATGAACCTCAGTAATGAGATTACAGGCCTTGTTCAAAAACCTACAAAGAATGAAGAGCATTCTTTGAGTGTCTGGGAAAAAAGTATTGAATGGGCTGCTGCACACTGCTGTGAATGGGGGCTGCCTGATATTTTTACTAATGACTCATGGCATGTGAGTAGCAATGCATAAAACATCAACCTTGGAAGGTCTGCGGGTGCCGAAGGACAGGAGCAGAATTCAGAATGATCTAAAATCTGACAAGTGCTCTAAGATTGGCAGTGGGATTCACGAGGGACAAGCACAAAAACGAGATGCTTTGGCAGAAGCATCAGCTGTGCGAACACAGGATGAGGAGCGAGGCAAGAGTGATGGAGTGAATCACAGCATGAGGCAGAAGCGTCAAACTCTTGCAGGGGTGGGAAGAAATCCCATGGAGATATCAGGAGAGAGGGTTCTGGCTGGAAGGTATATGAAGGAGTCCTCTTGCTTTGTCCACTACTGGTGAAGGCCCAGCAAAACTGCTGTTTCTCATTCTGGACACCACCCTTCAAGGAATATGTACACCAAGTGAAGAGAGCTCAGGAGAAAGTTACAAAAATAAGAAAGGCAGAAAATGTGACCTGCACAGAAAGACTGAACAAACTGGTAGCTTGGAAAGGCGAAGATTGATAAATGCCACAGACCCGACCATCTGCCCAGCAGCCCTGATGGAGCACACTGTGCTTGTAGAAGGCACCTCTGCAGACCCACAAATAGCAAGTCAACAGGCCTCTTTCTTGCTGACCTTCTTGTAACGTTCTGTGTCCCAGCACTTTGCAAAGCCAAGGCCACCCTGCTTGGCAGTGCCCTTGTGGATGCATAGTACACACTCTGTGCCACAGTTACGCTGGAGACAGCTGCTTTGGACAGGAAGCTCAGGGGTGCTCAGTTTTCCTGGAACCTGCCAACACAGCAACCAACACTTGATACTGCAGGGTCACCAGAGGGAGCATGCCACCAAACACGCAAGTAGGGATGAGCCATCCCAGAAATTTTCTGCCCCACAGGTTGGCACAGGAACACAGATGTGCATGGCTGCACCACCAAGTGCTTTCAAGGGTTGTCTGGAAATGAGTATTTTGTTTTCAGTTTTATTTAGTAAAAGATGTTTCAGCAAAGTTGATCTCTTGCTGTTCTGCCCTCTCTGACTGGGAAAGGGTTCATAATATTGGGAGGGGGAAAAAAGAAAGCTTGGCTTAGATTTGTAAAGGCATTGATGCCAAAGTCATGAGTTACTACTTGAGGTGCCTTTCTTTAGGTGCTACAAAGCTTGACCTCATGGAAATGAGCTGTACCCTGCCAGGAGGGTAACTTCTGCTCCCCACAGAGCCAAGGGGAAGAAGAGAGACTGCAGAGCAGCCCAGTGGGTCTGCAGGATACTACCTCCTGCTGAGGCAGCTACTCCAAAATGTCTGCGCTTCCAGCAGCACTTGGACAGTCCTGGTCACTCAGGACCCACCAGCCAGCGGAAACCTCTTCCCAACACATGCATTCTTCAACAGCTGGTGCCTCCGGGTGCACAGCTGGAGGAGACCAGATGATGCCACTTGTTCATCCCCAAGAGTCCAGTAGTCAAAGCACCTGTCTCAGGTGTGTCTCTTGGATGTGGCACCAAACTCATCACCAGGAGCACTGTATCCCCAGCCCTGGACACCTTCCAGCCCCAAAGAGGTGCCCCCAGAAGCAGGCCTGGGGATGAGGCAGGTCCCTGCTGCAGGACAGCTGGGCATGAGAACACCGAGGGACCATGAGCAGGACCGGAGCATGGCTGTAGGTGAACAGCTAGCATGGGAAAGGAGGACAAAAACTTTAAATCACAGACCTAAATCTGCCCTGCTCTTCCCATGGCTCCCCAACCAAACATAATTAACAACTGAGAACAGACGGACTGAACTTCAGCATAAATATTGTATCAAATGCCATCAATTCTCCTTCCCATTATAATTTCTGAGACAGAGCCGTGATCTTGTCTGTGCTCCGCAGAAGATTGTTTGCAAGTGGTAAACAACCTCCACTGTCTCCAGTGCCATGCCCTGTCAGATACCCAAGCGAGTCTCACACAGCAGGATTGCTCGGCTTGGCAAGCCTGCCATCACACACAGAGGTGTATGGAAGCAGAGGTCTCATACTTACACTCACCTCCCCCTGTCCCAAAGATGGGGGTTGCTGGACCCATGACAAGTCTTTAGCGTTGGACATCTGGTCTCAGAGGTCACAGCTGCACATCCACACGGCAAGGCCTCCCCTGAGGCCCTTCAGGTAGATCTCCATGGCATGAGCCCCATTTGACCAGAAGGTGAAGATGGCCCAGTTTTGGTGCAGGAGCCCAGCTTCAGGTACATAGGATACTCATACTTCTGACATTTAACACACCAGGTGGGAGGAGGAAAGCTGTCTCTGATTTGTAACGTAACCGCTGTGCTATGAAACTTCATAAACCGTGCATCCAGATGTCATTTTTTAGGTAAAAGCATAATAATTTTATGCAAATACCTGTTCTTTTCAGTACAGTTTTTCTTCCCATTCTGGAGTTTTCACTCTTACCACCTGTCCATCTTATGCTCAGTTCTAGTATTTGATTAGAAATACATGTGATTTCTTTTGTTATTCTCATTGTTGCACATGGTCCAATTCACTAGCCTGATTTATTTCTCTGTATCAACTATTCAATATCATGCAACCCAAGTAACAGTTTATATGCCTAAGGTAAAGTTAATTTGATAGCATAAATCCCTGGTTTCCTTTTAGGAGCGAAGCTTTTATTTCATATTCTATTGATCATCAACAGACAAAATGTTATTGCATCTGAACTGTTCCTACAGCACCAGTGTGGGGGAAGCATAAAGATGAATATAGAAGAGAAATTATGTCTCTTTCACAAATTTTTATGCAAGTAAAAAAAGGATAAGAATACTTAGTGAAAAGTTCCTTTTTTTTAAAGTTAATCTCCTGTTGAAATATAGCTCTTCTTTTGACCAGCTCTAGAAGAATTCAATGGATTGGGCAAACATCAGACCAAAACTATTTTTGACAGTGTTCTGAAAATATTGGCCGGCTTTTATAGTTGGACATGCAGAGGGGTTTAAATTTAAGCAGCTGCTGTCAGAACTGGCATCATTTTATCCTATCTGCAAAATCCAGTCAATGCCCTTGCCCTGGTGAACGTAATTTCCTCTGTGCAAGCCCTCACCAAAACATAAAGTCAGTATAAATGAGCTCTCTGAGTGAGCATAGCCATCCGGCAGCCAGCAGCATGCTAGGAAGAAAACGGGTCTGGAGCTCAGCATGTCCTTAGGATCTATTTTGATTCCCTGTACATCGTTTTTCCATGTTGCTCCAGTGAGGCTCTTCTGAAAAATTATGTTCATGGTTCATTTTAAGTAATCCCTGGTGCCTCATAACCTTGTTCTTTGAAACAATTCAATCTGAATATCTATCACTGAAAGGTGTTTGAGGGCAGATTTCCAGACAAGATCCTAAACCATCCCTGTAACATGCATGTGTTCACAAATCTACCTGTGCAAATTCCTGCATTAAAAAAACCCTATTTTTAATGCACTATTATTTTTGCCAAATCAGGAAACTTTCCCAAGGCAAGAAAAGTGAGGATTTGGTCAACCCCTTGAATCTGTGCTTATAAGATAAAAAAAGGAGTGAAAAAGAGCAGAGTCCTGAAAATAAGAATAGCTCACCTCTTAGCCCCAGCTGCTTATCCTTTTACGCCCTATCAAAACTGTAGTGTTAGCAAATTTAACTTTTCCTCCTTTTGACAAGGGATGAGGTATTTTCTTCTTTGGGAGCCTGCCTGGGTATGACTGCCATTTACCAGCTGAGCACACAATGAAGCCGAGTGGTTTAGACAAATGAATCATTTTTCTATCAGTGCCAAAAAACTGCCTCATCCGTGGAACACCTTATGAGGAATAAGGTAATATTTGTCACTTTGAAACAACTCTAAATATCTTTAAAGAAGGCAGAGGCTATCAAAATGATGCAAAAGTTCCTGGATCCTTCTGGTGTTCTGTGGTCTCCCACTCCAGTTCTGCACATAACACATCCTGCTTGCTAACATGCCTGCGGAGAGCGTACAGTGGAACACGTGGGGTTACTGCAGCCATAGGAAATGCTGGGGGACAAATGTGAGGGCCAGGCTTTTTCTAGAGCCCCTGTTTGCTCCTTTACAATATATAAAATCAGAAATTGCAATAAGGCTAGAAGAGTGGGGAGCAGCTTTGCAAATCCCCTCCATACGCAAGCGCCATAGACCAAAGCCTGCTCCAAACAGTGAGGGATTTCTGTGGTGGATTTGTGCTTCTTTGTACAAAAGGAGAAGGTGTGTGTTGGGTTTTTGCTTCACTCTGAGCCTTCATTCCAATTTTGGACATTTGGATTTAGTATATCTAGCTAAGTCCTGATTAAAGTCATATCCTTACATCATCACTATGTTTCTTTAACTGTTTTAATATTTCTAACAGTTCAAATATCTTCCTCTGTAATGTCCCTCATGGAAGCACAAGTCTTATGAAATCCCTCTGTGTTGATAGAACCCATGAACTCATAAAAAGAGATTAGTTGGGATAACACAAAAAGTCTCAGGTCTTGCAGTGAGAGACCCTATCTTCAGTAAAGTTTTCCCTACAAGGAACCTTCTTTTGTCAGAACCGCACTGTGCACCATCCATAAGAATGACAGTCCCTGTCCTAGGTTACAATGTAAGATGTAGCCAAAAGTATGTATTCTATTATCATCTTCACAAGCTGTTATAGCAGGTGGGCAGTGTTCGTTATCTCCTATCATGACTCATCCCTGACAACTCCCTCCGGGAGCTCTCTCTGTTTAATGGGCCATCAAGGACCTGCAGCATGACTCATAGAATTACATCAGCTCATTTTGAAGATGCTCCGCCCAGAGGGAGGAGCCATGCTTTCCCACCTGGATATAATCTGAGGTTTGGAACAGCAAAAGCAGCCCTACCTACTGGATTCCCAGAGGACAAGAGCTACCACTGGATCTTCAGGTGAAGACCAGACCCTTCTGCAGGATCACCGCTTCAACAGGACCACTTCATCTGGACTGCTACCACCACCCTGACTTACAGGGTGTCGGGTTGTGTCCTGACTCTGTCAGTGTTCTTGTACTATTGCATTTATTTTAATTTTCCTATTAAATTATAATTCTGACTTGCGATCTCCCACTGGTTTGTTGCGATCTCCCACTGGTTTGTTTTCAAACTAGTACAGTCCCCAGTAAGACTGACTGGCACCAATGTGTGCCAAACTCATGTTGTTAAAACACCAGGTGAGAGACATTTCCTGCTGTATTACGGCTGGGGCTGCCTGCAAATGCGCACATACCCTCCCTGTGTGTCCTGGGTGCTGCAGCCCCACCTTGACCACACACTCACTTGGGCCAGTCCTGCTGCCAGAGAAGTGTCCTCCTTTCATAGGCACCCTACAGCATCATTGGGAGGGTTTGGTGTGTGTTCAGGGAGAAGAGCCAGCATGGCACACACCACCACCCGACAGCTGTGGTGACAACAACCCCCCTTTTTTGAGGTGGTCCCAGAGCAGCACTGTGAGCCAAGATCCACCCCCATTTAATAAACATATCCTCATGCTGTCAAACCTACTGGCAACATATGGATGGGTGGTTATTACAGGAAGGATTCAAGGTAACAAAAGCCATCATCAAGTTTTTTCTATATAATTAGTGCTACACTATGTATATAACTCTCTATATGACCCATTAACAAGGGCTTTTCTTACACTTGTTGGTATATCCTTTGGGGCAGGGCAGGGGAATATATGGGAATACAATGTAATTAATCTACTAGCAGTGATAACTCTCTCTTTAGTGGTAGATTGTCAGAGAGAAACACCAAAATGAAGTGTGACTCTATGAGGCATCACAGTTTGGGGGTGGGGTGTCTGTTAACAAGATCCCTTCAAAGGAACAGCTGACTGACGTCACTGAATACAAAGCAGGAGGCAGTTCAGTTTGTGGGATGAACACTACAAGGCATCTCAAAATATCCCAAACCTACATAGTTCCAGCATTGCTCTATCAGTTTTGAAATATTCAAATGTTACTCACATTGATTCAACTCCACTGAATTTGGCAGCGCCTTGCAGAGGCACCAGAGGGAATGATTAGACAAGGCAGTCCTTCAGCATCAAAACCAATATAAAATTTTTCCTCGCTTGCACCTCAGCACTCCACAGGCAGCAGAGAAGGTCTGCTGACCATGACTGTCCTGGTGTTGACCTTATTTAGTTTGGATTAGGGTCTAAATTCATGCAGACCTGCTATCAAATCAACATTACAAACCCCATAATTTTGTGTTTAACTCTTGTATTCTCCAGGTGGATTTCTTCTTACGTTGCAGAGTTGTTTCTGAATATCAATAATGAAAAAATTGGAGATGTTATTTAGCAATCCATATTTTATGTGCCATTATTGCTTGACTCTTCTAGGAGTATGAACTTTAGTATTACTTCAAAAAAAAAAGAAAGAAAGAAAGAAAGAAAGAAAGAAGACTCCTGTGAATTTAAATGACGAAACTGAAAGTTCTGTCACAATATTAATCTAAAAGCAGTTATGTGGAACAGCACAGAGAAAAATACACACCCTAAATAAATAAATAATAATAAAAGACCAGTGCGCTCGGATGAATGTTGATGCGGTTGGAGACTGGAAAATCAATCACTGCTCTTGGCTGTCTCTACACATTTCTTCCTGTGCCCAGTTGCTCAAAGCTATTTCTCAAATTCCCATCTGAAGTCTCTGCCACCCCTAAACCATCCTTTGCATAATAACTATCACTTTCTTTTTTCTAGAGAATTCTCAATAATTTCTTCCTGTAAGAGCCGACTGCAGTGGTAGGTGTTATCTTGAAAGCATGAAAGAGCACATTTGTGCAAGAAATACTTTCCAAGCACTTCAAATAATCAGCTTTTCAGATGTTTGTGTCAAGGCAGCCTCACAGCTCTGAAGATGATGTGCATCATCTTTATCCCAGGACATAAATCTCACCACTCTCTGGGAAGTCTCCTACCAACCAACACTCTCAGGGAAGGAGCCATATTCACAAAGCTTTTTCTCAATATGTCATTTTTGTCTGAATTATTTCCTAGGAATTAAACACAATCCATAAAAAGAAAATAATAAACATCTGGGCAAAATATGTCAGACAGGCATGTCCTGCAGCAGTGAGATAACATTAAGAGCTGCTACATAATGCTGTCATTGCCACCTATATATTTAGGTTGAAAATGCAATTGATAGAAAACCAGTACAAAAATGAAGAGAAGCAAGAGCTGGACACCACAGTGTTAATTCTCATTTTGAAGTTTTATAAGAAGGCACATTAGGGCACCTCTGCTCTCCTTGTGCCTCCTCTTCAGGAGTCACTCTGCACTCTTTCCAGACAGTAACAAAACTGCCTGGCACCGCAAAGGCACAAGCCAAACCTGACAAATCCATTCATGTATTTCAGCTAAGGGGTTTATGTATACATATAACATTAAATCTAACAATAACAAATGCATATAATGCATATACTGTATACTATATGCATATGTTATTATGTAAAATGTATAAATATAAAATATAATAATAAAAAATATAGAAACATACATCTACTCTATTACATATATATTATATAAAAATACTATATATGTGGAGGCTGGTGAGCCCACAGGGCAAAGGGATGAAGGCATCCCTTGGAGGGAGGAGCCCTGACACTGCCCCCATAATTACAGCGACTGAGAAGGCTTCTCCCAGGATTCCATGTTACTTTATGTTAATGTACCCCAGTTCTGTTCCCCTGGTTGGCCCGTTGGCCTTCCCTCCCCTTTCTACCTTATATGTATCCCTATCTAGAAGGTTCTCCCTTCCCTCGATGTCCATTTGCCCTTGTACCTAAGCCGCTCCCTCGGTGTTTCCCTGTTGGACCCTGTACCCTGGCCCCACCTATGTACCCTCAGATCATTGGTCCCTGATGCTCTCTCCACCCCTATCGACCCAGTACAAAATCCCTGGTCCCTCCTGTGTTCCCTGTTCTTCGTCCCTGCACTTCTTTGTGTGTGTGGACAATAAACCCGCCATGGAACCCCATATGAAGAACCCCTCCCACCTCCTCTTTATCAGTGGCTGCTTTTCTCCCCCTCGAAGCTCTCCGTGCCTGTGTGGTGGCGGTGCTAGGTGTGAGTCATTATATCTCCACCGAACACCCCACCGTCCAGAGACGTTCTCAGGAAGGTTGCAGCACCCACAACACCGGTCCGCAACATATATATGTTACTTACACAAACTTACATTGCAGATATACTGTGTATTATATGCTATATCTTTATATATGTATGTGTCATTATGTAGCTGTTGTTACATAAATGTATTATTTACATGATAAAATAGATACATACATTTATGCTTCATATAATTAATATAAAAAACTTTGCCAAAGTGTTCTACTTCAATGTCATGGTCTTCAAGTGCGCATCATCATGTTGGAGGAATCTGAATCACCTGTGTTTAAGGCTTTGGAAATAGTCTTTGACAAGGGACACTCACTATGTTTCATACTGTTCACCTCAGGTTAACTTTTGATTTTGGACACTTAACACCTACTACAAAAAACAGGAATGCAGTTGACGCAATTTAGGGTCATAAAACCAGTCGGAATTTTTTACTTCTGACCAACATGAAATCAAAATCCATTCAAGTGCGTCTTCCTTGCCAGTTAATTCACCTTACAGCACTTCTGTGTATCTTATAAATGTGATATACAATTACAGAGCTTACAGAGTTTCTTATAGAACGGTTGCTTCACCTTATAGAGCCTCTTCTTCACCTGGTAACACTTCTGTCAAAAGCAGCTGAAGAGCTGAGAGCAACTTACAACTTAATTTTACTCGGGGCCTCACAAATAACACATCCTTCCTCAGGGCACTGTGAGGATGGAGCCACTGAGCTGAGCCAGAAAAATTAAATGACAGTGAGCTCAAGCGCTCCAAGGCTAAGGGTTTATGGATTCCCTTCCTGGGCACTATTCATGTGCCACTTAGCCAGAACCTCAGGACATCAACAACAGCTCTGATACACAGCTCCTGGAAAATGTATACATGTGCACACACATCCCTATACGAACAGATAAATGTTTGGGTTTTTATCTATATCTCTATATATAAAACCTCAAAATGGAAGCCTAGTTTCTTGCTAAGACTGTCACCAGAAATGCAAGTGAGATGCCATGTGATGGGGATTTGGAGCTAGCAATAAAAACAGAAAAGCAACCCCCCAAAAACGCAGTGAAGCTGCCCAACACCACAGACATGCTAGAGCTGCAAGTCTCCTGTGCTTAAAATAGTCATGAGACACAGCAAGAGTATTTCATGGGCTGGTGCGGCAGAAATGAAAGCACCCTCAGTGGAGCCCACAACACCAAGGCACAGGCAGGGCTGTCACTTGTGGAGGGAGTCAGTGAACTGTTCCTTTCCAAAGGGAAACAGGAAAAAGCACCAGCACGCAGAGCCTAGAGAAACCGAAGTCAAAACAGGAACTAGAGTAAGACTTGAAGAAATAAAAGGAACTTTCAGGCACAGCCCAGCAGGGAAGGAAGCTGGGAACTTTGCTCTCTTGTCTGTTACTCCTGCTTTCAGCAGGAAAACAATTGCATCACAGAGCCATCTGGGTCCATCAGCAATTTCTACATCTATCTGATGAAAAATTACTTCAAAGTGTGGCTTTTCTTAAATTAATGAGTTCATGTGAGAGAACATGCTCACCTGCCACAGCTGCAGAGGTTTTCTAAACAAATATGAACAAATGCAAATGTAATTATCCTGATTCTTTAGGATCAGATTGTTAGTAGTTTATTTCCTTTGTCCACTCATCTTGGAATACTAATTAAAATTAATTATTGAATAAGCTATTCCTATTGTTTTCTCAGGCATTTGACCTTGATACTGCTCTCAGGATTATGGACCTGTAGGCACATATGTATGCTCTGAACTTAATATGTGTTAGCTACAGCCCAGCAACAGATAACCTGAAAAGTTTTACTCCATGGGAAATAGAAAACTGTCTAACTCTCAGCAGACAGCAGCAACACATCAGGAGCTACCCCATGTTTCCCACTGGTAAGAGATGTGTATTTGGGCAGTTACTGTTAAGCAGTTGAATGGAAGTAGCTTGTCAGTC
The DNA here is from genome assembly GCA_013397775.1 of Eulacestoma nigropectus. NCBI lineage: Eukaryota > Metazoa > Chordata > Aves > Passeriformes > Eulacestoma > Eulacestoma nigropectus. Next base: position 545,924 of record VZTE01000960.1, on the reverse strand, counting down.
CCTGGTGTGGTGATGTGCTCTGCTACATCGGTGTGATTCAGGACTAGTTCCCCTGAGGATGAGGTGAAATCCACCTCTCAGGAGCACAATCTGTTCTGAAGAGAAGCACTTGTATCTTGCTGCCTTAAAACACCCTGTTATGTTTGCCTTGAGCTGAAGTATTCAGGCAAGCCTTGCTGTTGCCAGGATGTGAATTGGGAGCTGCTTCTGTGCTGTCCTTGTTTCCAGCAAGCAGAACAAGAGGAAGGATGTACACTATCTGCATGAGGAGTCCCTTTCCTTGACTTTTTCAGCAAAGAAGGAAAAAGTGACTTCGTGCAGGAGTGACCATTACAAATTCTTATTTTTCTGATTACGAAGGACTATACAAATGATTTCCAGATACACCCCTCTCTTCCTTGTGCTACCCCATGAGGCCATACTGCCCTTGCTCTTCCAGCCTCCTTGATGCTTTTCTGCTTCTGGCACAGTGACGTGAACAGCTGCACTGCAATTAAATACCTGAACTCCTGCACTTGGGATTAGATCCAAATAGTACTCTAAATTAATTCCTGCTTAAGCCTTCCTATGTGGCCCAGTGGTTTGGCCTGCACTCTGCTATTTAGTTGTTGTACTCCATAAAGAAGTGTCACGCATAAGTTCAGAAAATATCTGCAACTATAGGCCTGCATACACTCCAAGAAAATTCTGAGATCAGAACGTAACACTGGATATTTGACGCATGAAACCTTCCACTGAGTGGCCAAGGCTGAAATTCTCTTCCAGTTGGAGCACTAAGTCACAATTCCCACCTTGCAATAGAGGTCTTTTTGGGTAAGATTCCTGTAGGAGCACTTCCCTGAGCCACCATTGTGCTGTCTACTGGAAGATCATCAGATTCAGATGAAGTCTCTGGCTCTCCTCCTGCAGCACAGTTCCTTGAGAGTGCAGGCGTGATCTCATCTTATCTAATCTTACCAATCCCATTTGATCAATTGAATCTAATCACAAGTTAGGTTAGACACGTAGAAGAGCTGTGTTAGCCACTGTCACCTCCTCTGACAAGGAGCTGTAGAGATCAGATGGACTGCATCTCCCTGATTGCTCACATGCCTTTGGGGAAAAAGGTCAGTGAAAAGCCACAGGCTTCAGCTGCTGGTCCCACGTGGTGGGAAAGCTGCTGTAAAACATCCTGTGCTGGGACCATTTTTTGAACAAAATGGTCAACACTGCAAATGCCCTTGAATAAACTGGATATTTCCTGCTGCAACAGATATGCTGAACCTGTGAAATATTGGTTTGAGGATGGAGGGCTTAGGAAAACACTGAAATTGTCTGTCAGTCAGGCTGTCATTGCTCTTGACGGGTGGTGAAGAGAAAAGAGATTGTATATATTTCTGTCTGTAAAGGGATTTTTTTTTAACTACTATCAGGAGACTATGAATAGGCTTTGCCCTTCTTGACTGCACATTAGACTAAAGATGTTTTTATTTGAATACATATCAATTCTTCCTGTTACAGAATTCCCTATACTAACCTGGACTGCCTTGCAATCTATTGTGATGTGTAACAAATTAAACTTGTTGCTCAGGGCTCAAGAACTCAGAATAGATGATCCTATCCTTCTGAGACCCATTTCTTACAGCTGGAAGTTATTGAGGAGTGCCTACTTACTTAAAAATTTATGATTGTGCTATGAACTGGTAAGGGCAGAGAAAAGCCTAATGACTTGCAAGGAACTGACAAACTGCATATGTTCTTTTTGCATGTTTAATTGAATACACAGCAGAGCACACGTAGGTGCAGCCTGGCCAGCTCATGTGTGCTCATTTGCTTGGAAGCCCTGCGGTCTATCTGACAGGTTTGGTTTGATTCCTACAGATGCTGACTGAAGAGAGGTCAACTCTAGGCTAGAAAATCAAGTTTCTGTGGGTGAATGCCACCCAAAACCAGCTCATAGTGGAGCCCACTCACAGGACTATGGGATGTAATTTGAGGTAAGATCTACCTTTAACCTGCACACTGTCCAGGTGAAAGTTGGATTGTCTTCCCTGTGGTGCTCAGCACTCTCTGAAGATCCAGTGTGTTGTGCAGAGACACAAAAATACTGTGAGCTTGTCATGAGTAGCAGATAGGGAGAAAAAAATTAATTTAGATTAAAAGCTGCAAAAATAGCCAGCTTTTCTGAACCCCATCTTTCTTGGAGCAAAAGGAAAAAGAATCCCCATTTCTAATCACAGAAAGGAAGTGTCATGTAGTGAAGTTCCTTCTTCCATATAGTGTGGGTTTACCTCCCTTACAGCTCCCAGGCCATAACAAGGAGCAGTAAGAGAGCTCTTCTGGACTCCTATAATATATTTTTATACTTTTTAATGCTTTGATATTTATTTTTCCTCGAACTACATTGTTTGGTTTTGGGCAGGTTTTTTGTGACTAACTTTACACATTCTCTTTTTTTTTTTTCTTTTGGAGAAATTGTTTCCATTCACTTGAGTGATTGATACTGCTGGCTACTGTGTTCAACAATTAATAACTGTGGGACAACATATTCCTTGTATATATAATCCTACAATTTTTGATCAGTGAGACTGTTTTCACTTGCAGTAAAACTACTCACTTGAGGCTTGCATTACTGCTTTTTTTTTTTCCCTGACACTAGGAACAGAGACATAAGTTAACACTGAGATCTTCTCTATAGATCTTACCTCTCCCATTGCAGCAGATTGTTTACATTTCACTGTCAGCAAAGCATTATGAATGCAGGGAATAATCTGTTAAGCTGATTAGGGATCTGGGATTTAGCAAAGCAATAAACATGTGAAAGCAACTTGTAAACTTTTGTAGCTTCACCGCTGAGCTCTCTCCTTTACTACTTGTATTGATTAGAATATGTGTAAATCAAACAAATGTAAATGTCACCAACAACAGTAGTTAGCAGAAATGTAAATGTGCTTCTCTTCCCTTCTCTGCTGTATTTTCTCCTTCTGATTTTGTTACAAAGGGGCAGTAAAATGAAGGACCACATTATTTCTTTTCCCTTTATTGAAAGGAAAAGTGCAAAGAAGCAAAGTTTTAAGCAGGAATGAGAATGATAGAGAGGAAACAGAGCAGGAATTGGGAAAAAGAAGGGAGGAAAATTAGAAAAATAATTAGATTTGGGAGTATGAAAGAGAAAAGGAAAGCCTCTGCATGGCAATACTTGTTCCAGGGATTACTATAAGATTTACTGCTTATTTGCCACATTTAAGATTTTAAATGGATCAAAAAAGCCAAGATTTGGGATTCCTTCTGGTGATGAGATAAGATCTGGGCAGATGCTTCTTCACTTGTCCTTCAGGTTGTGGGGGGTGTTCCTGTCCCTTACAGCTGATAAAGTTCTATGTTACCTACACGTCCATTCTCATTAACTTCTACATGGCTAGTGCATGGCTAGTCCCTCACAGGTGTTGGCAGGATATGTGGTAAGACAGTGAAATCATCCTATTATCAAATTGTCTCATCCCAGTTTCTAATGAAATCTTTTGGTATGAGCTATGGTTTCGTTTCAGCAAGCAAGAAATACACCTAAAAATCCCATGTAGCAGCCACAGATTCTTCACACTGCATCTCCCAGCAAAAGAAGAGTTTAAGAGTTTCTGCTGGACACATAATGAATAAGTCTCTGCCTTGGCCTGGGCTGCATTGAGGGCTGTGTCACCATGCCGGGCTTTGGCAAGGCTACAGGCAGTTCCAGCAGAACTCGTAGTTTGGATAACAAAGTTTTCCGATTTCAAATTAATGGGCAACTTTTAAATACCCAGGTAGAGGCCTCAAATGCATCAGATCAGATCTCATATTTTCATTCTTTTCATCACAAGAATTTGCCTTGTGTGCAGTGATCTGTGCACCCTACTCCATAGGAGAAAATTATGGCAGTCAGCTATTTCTTGGATATTACTATGTTTATTGGCAAATAATGTTCTCCTAAGCACGAAAATCATACAGAGCCAATTTCCCTTTTCATATTTCAACCCTGGCCTTCAGCTAGCATTCTGTCCAAAAAGTGGTTTTCTGCTTTTCTTTCTGACTTACAGACATGAATTTTCCTGTCTGCATGGCTTTCTGCTGAAATTCTGCCTGTTCTATAAGTCACACACACATATAAACCCTGAATTAATTAATTCCCAGTGTTAGTGTTTATAGTCAGTCTAGTCCTTGGCAGTCACTACCATTGCTTTAGGTCTGGCTGAGCAGTGGGACACTTAATTGTTTGCTCATTTAGTCTGAAGAGAGAGCAGCCAGCATAACCATAAAACCCAGAGAGAATTATATGTGACCAGATTGAAAAACAAAGATGTATTTGTTGGATTTCACCCAACCTCCTGCAAAACAATGCTTCAGCAGTGCATGAAGAGGAGAATTGCCATCTTCACAGAGGATAAAGGGGGAGGCTCAATGAGTGTCTTGTGCAGAGAGCACAGATCCCCTGCCCCACCTGGGGGCTGACATTGTCCCCAGCTCTGCTGCTGCTGCCACTTGCCCCACCACCATGTAATTCTGCCAAGGCAACTGTGTAATTAAAAAAGAGAAATAAAAAGGAAAAACATTGCAAAAGTAAAACAATTTTTAAAACACTATTTAAATCTCTTATTTAAAAAAAAAAAAAAAAAAAAAAAAAAAAAAAAAAAGGAATAAATGCATGGAGGCTCAATTAGAGATAATA